>OW285237.1:89058601-89224168 GCA_935421215.2 Melolontha melolontha | reverse complement strand
GGTATTATTAAAAATTTCAATTGATTTTGTAACTAGAGTAATTTGTTTCTGTGATACTTCCTTTATTTTATTTTGATTTTTTATTATACCTTGTATTACCTCATCGTACCTTTTAGCATCTTCTTCGTCCAAATTACCTGTTACTGCTTTTACGATATTACCGAGGAAATTAAATGCTCCTCTTACTATTCTCTTATGTTGATTCGGTAAAATTTGTCCAAGTTTTAATTTCATTAATTCGATTTCGTATTTTAGGATATTTCCATAATTTATTATTTCCATATTCCTAATATCTTCCCAATCTTCTTTATTCAATAACGTATTCATATGATTAAACTGATTTTCTATTTTGTTTATTTCTTCAATTAAATTGTCCAAGTTATAAATGTTAATAAAATTCCAATATGTTTGTATATTTTGTGCGGTTCCTAATTTTATAGGTAGTAATTCTGTCGTGTTTTTCATTTCCATTATATTAATGTTTCCTCTTGTTCCACAGACGAGGAGTCCGTAGAATCTGGAACAACACCATGTTTTAGATTTTTTGTATGAACTTTTCTTTCCTTATTTTTCTTATCAATAAGTATCGCGGTGTTATCTTCGTTGATTCGTTTAATTTTAAACGGGCCTTGATATGTTTCTGAAAGTTTATTTCTATTTAACATTCTAATATATACTTCTTGGTCAACTGTGAATGGTTTGATTTTAGCGTTTTCGTTTCTTTTATTTATTATTTCTGTTTTACTTTCTTGCATTTTATTCCCTAATCTTTCATATAATAATCTTAAACGATTCGAGTGGTCTCTAACATAATCACAATAATATTTCTTATCATAATAAATTTCGAAAGGATCTCTTAGTTTCGTGTGACCGTATGTTAATTCCAAAGGTGTTAAATTTGTTGTTGCATGTATAGAATTATTATATGCGATAATAGCAAGTTTCATTAATTTGCTTACAGGTTCATCCTTATTTTCTGCTCTTAATAATCGAATGTGTTCTATTAATGTCGAATGTAGTCGTTCGATATTACCGTTGCTGTTCGGATTTCGTGGAGTGCAGATATGTAATTTAATTTTGTGTTTTCCTAATAACTCTTTTATCAAATCATTATTGAACTCTAGGCCTCCATCGGTAACTATTTGCTCTACTGCTCCATAAAGCGAGAAATAAGTAATTAATGCGTCTGCGATTTCTACAGCATTTTTACTTGTAATTTGGATGGCTTGTCCTAACTTAGTGAACGCATCAACTATTGTTAAAAATAATTGATTTCCGATTGTGAAAACGTCTATGTGAATTTTCTCGAATGGCATATTTGTTTGTTCTGTAATATTTAGCGGTGGATGCGGTTGTTGTCGATCGTATTTATTTCTATTACAAATTTCGCATTTTTTAATATATATTGCTATCGTTTCCTTCATATTTTGCCAAAAATATTTTCTTTTTAATTGCGTTAATGTTTCATTTACGCCTCGATGGTTACGTTTACCCTCGTGATTTTGTTTTATAATTTCGTTTTGTTCATCTTTATTTTCTATTACTCTTAATTTCAGCATGCACCTATACAATTTAGGTCCATTATTATTAAATTTTTGTACATAAACTTTACAGAAATCTCTATACATTTGTTCCTGCTTAAACCAAAGATAATGTTTACCTTGATTCATATATTCTCTCATGAATTGGAATATATTTTCGTCATTATTTTCTTTCGGTATCTGTACTTTATATATCTTCTTACCTTGATTTTGTTGGAATGATATTTTACTTTCCGGTAAGTAGTTCCACTCTATATGATATTGAGGTGTTCTGATATCTATCGCCTCATCAATACATGGTATACTATTCTTCGGTTCATCGTTGATGTTAGAATGTATTGTGTTTTGTATTTCTTCCTGTGTTTCTAGTGGATTATGTGAAGTACCTGGATGATTTTCTCCATCCGTGTTTTCGTTTTCCTTAAGTAAATCTGCAATCACATCCGGGGCTATTTTCAATAGATCCTCGTCGGTGATCAAATCTTCTAATAGTTTCCCAATATTTTCTCCTACATTACCTTGAGTTGAACTCGTCTCGAGAGTGTTCAGTTTAATTCTTGATAAAGCGTCGGCATTCTTATTATATTTACCCTTTTTATAGATGATGTCAAAATTATACTCTTCCAATTTAATTTTCCATCTAGCTAACTTTGAATTCGGTTCTTTCAGCGATGATAGCCATACTAGAGGACGGTGATCGGTGTATATGGTAAATTTGCGTCCGTATAAATAGGGCCTGAAATATTTTGTCGCCCAGACAATTGCCAAAAGTTCCTTTTCTATAGTAGAGTATTTTTGTTCAGTACTACTAAGTGTCCTAGATGCGTAACAAATTGGTTTATCACTACCCAGATTTCCTTGTGATAAAACCGCCCCCAAAGCTACATTTGAGGCATCGGTAGTTAATATAAACGGTCTATTAAAATCCGGATATTGCAATATGGGCTTGTTCATTAATACATTTTTACATTTCTCAAACGCTAATTTATACTCTTCGTCTATTACTATTTTATTACTCTTTTTTAAGCATTTTGTTAGAGGTTTAGTCAATTTAGCAAAGTCTTTAATGAATTTACGATAGTATCCAACAAGTCCGATAAAACTTTTTATTTCGGTTATAGATTTTGGTAAGGGGTATTTCTTGATTGCTTCCAACTTATCAGGGTTCGGTTGTACTCCGTTTTCTGTAATAATATGACCTAGATAGGCGACCTCCTTGCGAAGAAATTCGCACTTATCTAGTTGCACTTTTAAATTGGCATTTCTTAGTCTTGTAAATACCTTCTCTAACTTGTCGAGGTGTTCTTGCAGGCTGGTGGAGTAGACGATTATATCATCTAAGTATACATGACATATGTTGTCTTGTAATCCCCTCAGAACATTGTCCATTACACGCTGGAAAGTCGAAGGTGCGTTTTTCAGACCGAAAGGCATTCTTTTAAATTCGTAATGACCTTGTTCAGTGCTAAATGCTGTCTTTTGGATATCTTTCTGACTCATTTCGATCTGATGATATCCAGAAGCTAAGTCTAGTGTCGTAAAATATTGAGCCCTACCCAATTTGTCCAATATATCTGTGATATTGGGAATTGGATATTTGTCATCGATTGTGTTTTCGTTTAGTCTTCTATAATCTATTACCATTCGATACTTTACTTTTCCCGAAGCGTCCATCTTCTTGGGTACGACACTAACAGGTGCCGACCAAGGGCTGTAACTTTCTTCGATGATGTCTTGTTCAAGAAGCTTGTTGACTTGTCTTTTTATTTCCTCTTTCTGACCTGGAGGTTTCCTATATGGCTTTATATAAATTGGTGTTTCATCTTTCATATTTAGCTGATGCTTTACATCATTCGTAAAAGTTAATGGTAATCGATTATCATAAAAAATGTCTTTAAATTTAATGCATAGCTCTTGTATTGACTTATTTTCTTCTATATTTAAGTGATCTAACCTAACTTTATTAATTACATTTTCATATTGCATTTTTTCTATTTGTCGCGGCGTATCGCGAATAATTTTATTTACTGGCGATTTTTGTTCGTACGTTTCAGTTAAAATTGGATGTACTAAGTCTATTTCTACATTATGTTCATTGAAATTTATAATTTCGGTGACTGCTTCAAAATCTTTGGCATTCGTAAGAGAATTAGGTATCTCTACACCTGGAGCTATTATTTGATGATTTATAATAATATTCGAACAATTTCTCGTAACAGGAATTTTAACTATTTTACGTTCTCTGGGTCCTATACTAATTTTATTATCCTCAAAATATATAGGGATTTCTCCAAACTTAGTTTTTAGAATTTTGTTTACTATATCAATATTTGCGCCTAACTGTTCTAATAATGATATGCCAATTAAACCGTCATATTTATCAGAAAAGTCAAATACATGAAATTTATGTACCTGTGGTATAGCTTTGAACGTTTTTAAAGACGGAATTTCTATAATATACTCATGTTTGGTTTTAGCATGTGCCGTTTGCACAGTGAAAGGTTCATATAAAATATAATCATAAAAATATTCGTTTGCTTTTTTCGTACTTATCATTGACCTGGATGCTCCCGTATCTATTAAAAATTTTGCGTTTATTTCCGGTAACAGTATAAAAGGTAATTTTGATGTCGTCTGCGTGTTAAGTTTGATTTCTTCTAAGTCTTCTTCATGTAGCCGGAGGCTATTTCCCGAAAATTTTCCTCTTCTTCGGCTTGCGGTTCGTAATATTCCTCCTCTTGCTCCTCTCCGATGTACTCTTCTTCTGTATATTCTGCAGGGTAATTTTCTTGAGAACACGACGGTTGCTCCATGTCGTCTTGGTAGTACAGTTCTTGTGAAAACCAATTAGGTTGTTCTGCTGCTCTCGAAGGTTGCTGAGGCTGTGTTTGTCTCGTTATTCTTGAGCTATCTACCTCCATAGGCATCTGTCGCGGTTGTCGCTTTTGTTCTATTTGACCTGGTGATTTTGAAAATCTGAAGGATGGTGGTCTCGTGGGCGTCATCGTCGTAGTTTTGGTTTGCTGCTGGTGCCATTGTGGTCTGAATGGTTGCTGGGGCCGTTGATATTGTGTGAATGGTCTTTGTTGTATTTGTGTGGAAAATTGCGGTCGTGGTGATTGTTGAACATATACAGGCTGATATGTAGGCATTTGGTGCTTTATAGGTACGATTTGAGGCCCTATAGGTAAATGTCGCGAAATTGGTTTTACCTCGGTGCGATTTAAATTATGAGGTCGTCTAGAGTAATAATTGGAGTTTTCCTCTTCAATTACATACGTCATAGCTGTTTCTAAATCTTGTGGTTGTCTAGTTTTAACGCGAAAACCTATTTCACCTATTATTTCTAATCCCCTAATATAAACTCTGAGCGCTTTATTTTTATAAAATTTGTTTTTAAATTCCCTACTGTTCGCATCTTTTTCTGTTAATTTAACTTTAGATAACAACAAATTTCTTAAATTTTTTATTCTAATACCGAAATTATAGGCAGTCTCATTCTTGTTTGGATATAAATTTTGAATATCTTGTTCCAAACAGTCCTCTGACCGTTGGTCGCAAAAGTTTGTTTCTAATAACTGTTTTAATTCGTCCCAAGTAACAATATTTTCAGTTATACCTAATAATGTTTCCGCTCTACCCGTTAATTTAGATAGAAATATTTGTAAAAGATGTGAATTAATTGAATCTTCCGGATTTTCATTCGCGAAAATCGTAATTAAATGTTCACAAGCAGCGATGTATCTACTTAATGTATTTGGGTTTCCCTCGAAATTTGGTAAAACACATAAATGAGCGGGTGTAATGTCTTTGATCGTTAGATTAGGCATGTTTGCAGTTTCACTATTTTTATCCTTAATATCTAAGTTACCAAACGCTTGCAACACGTCGTCTATCCCGACTTCTGTCATATAATTATTACAGGCTTGTATTTTAAAATATCACTTGTTACCAGGATAGTTTCGGTGCAAGGAATTTAGTTAAAAATAAAATTGTACTTACAGTATGTAAATTGCAGAATTCGTGTTCATTTGAATTGTTTTGCTTCTTGTTTTCTTTTCCTTAACCTAGGTGGATGTCGATGCTAGACTTCCTTCGGTACTGATGTTAGGTGCCTTTGATCGATGTTAGATCCAGCGTAGAAAATTGTATAAACCGTTGAAACGGAACACTTTTTCACAAAAATTTTATTTCCAAAAAAATGTTACAATTGCCTACTGACTGCGCCACTTAATAACTTATGAAAAGAATTTTACTTTTTAAAAAGTTTATTAAGATAATTTTTGTGACAAAAAATACGTCTGACCGATTTGAGGTCTGTATAAGAAGTGTCTTTACAATTTTATAAATGTGTACAACTCTTAAAACTAGAACAGTAATCACATTGATAAGTTTATCAATGGACGTGCCGTTTCCCGGTTGACGGTGATCTTCTCACGGGAACGACCTTGCGTGGGCATATAACTTGCGCTTTCCTTGTGGGGACTAATGACAGTAATGACTAATGATTAACACGTCGAGCGATAAAGCAAATTCAGTACATTCATGGCTGGTGGCGTACGCATAACATCCGGCTGCAAAACGCCGTCGTTTGCAACAGGTTTCATATACTGTTAGCAGTCATCTATGTTTTTATAACAACTAGTTATAAAACCCATGCATCTGCAGAAATATTCAAACAAGCCGCTATCTCCCAAGATATGTTGGATTGTTATATATATGTGATATATGATATATGAATTATGTTATTTATGTTAGATTAGAGATATTGCTATATAGTTATTATTCTGTTAGTTTTTAATTCAATTCGGTGTCTGCATTTATAAAGAGAACTTATAATCGATTTAAGAGAAGTAAATTTGTAAAATTCAAAATAAAGATTTCTTTTAAAAAAATCTATTTATTAAGGCCCGAATCTAACTGGCGCAGTCCGTAGGATGTACCGTAACGAAATTTAAATCAAATTCTTTGAATTTTGGATCGTTTCAACGATTTGTACGGTAAACCTACAAAGAGTGAACAGTATACGCGAGTGTTGAATCAACTTTTTCAAACTAGTGCTATAGTGTAAACTCCAGCAGACAACCAAATTCAAGCTCTCCAAATCGAGCAGAGGGAATCTTCAAATCGATACCCGAGTTAGAATTAAGAAACAAGAAAACAAGGAAACAAGAAGCACGAAACAAACGAATTCACAAATGTACCCAACCGTATTTTTAATGTAAGTACCTTTACGTATTATTCTCGTTTATGCGAAATCCTTTTGGCAGTGTGTAAATAGATTACCTTAGTATAAGCTTAAGAGAATTCGAATGCATAGTTCCGAAGACGAATTAGAAAACGAATCAATTAGCTTGTCTAATAGTAATAAAGAATCGAACAAAATTCAAACCGCGAATAATAGTAAAAGTAAAGTAGTATTAAGAGAAAGTAAATTAAAAAACGTAGTAGATTGCGTGAACAATATAAACCAAGTTCAAGAAACTAAAGTTTAGTAAAATGACGACCGCTAAGGACATTACTAAAAATCATATAGATATCATACCTATATACGAGGGGGATCCGAATACCTTCTCTATGTATATAGGGGCTTGTGAGTATTTAGCTACAACCTTTGGCAATGTGGATCCACAAGATCCAATTAACGAATTCCTTTTGAGGATATTCCAGTCAAAATTAGTGGGTCGCGCTTTACAGCTTGTAGGTAGTAGAGAAGTAATTAAAACATGGGCAGAATTAAAAAGCTTATTACAAACAAACTTTTGCGATCAACGTTCGGAAAAATGTCTTGTTCAGGATTTAATGCAACTAAAACCTGAAAGGGGGGAAACAGCGTACACTTTCGGTATGCGTTGCAAAAACATCCAAAATTTATTATTAACAAAAATTAAAATGTCAGAACAAGATGCTCAAAGACGGGCAATTAAAATCGAAATTCACAATGATACTGTTCTACAAACATTTTTAAGAGGTATAACACAATATGGAGATATAGGGCACCGTGTTAGATTTAGAAATCCAACTAATATCGAAATAGCCATGAGTTACGTAATAGAGGAAGAAAATTTTAATTATTTTACTAAACAACCAAATACTATTAATAAATCAGAATTTAAACCAATTAGACATCATGCGCCATTACAGTCACATGTAACACAAGATAGACCAATAAATCAATACGTACAACCCTCAACATCATCAATGTATCGACCATTCGCTCAACAAAATTTTAATCCTCAAGCTACACCATTTCGACCATTAATGTCTCAATATATTAGTAAACCAAATATGTCGGTACAAAATCGATGGCTGCAACAACAACCAATGTGGAAGCCACCACAAGCGACATGGAAGCCACAGCAGATGATGGCTAAAACACCGTCTTTTAAGTTTGCCAAATCACCAGGCCAACAAGAGCAACGACGACAACCAAGACAAACCCCTATGGAATTAGGTAGTGGTACGATGAGACAAGGAGGACCGCCACAACAGTCATTTCAATTTAGAGCCACAGGAAAACCAAACTGGATTTCCGAAGAACTCTACCACCAGAACGACAACAATGAGGAACACCAGGATACGTTGTACCCAGAATATTATTATACAGAGCAAGAACCGTATGAAGAAAACACATTAGAATACGAAGAGACAGAAGAAACCCAAGAAGATGGAAATTTTTTCGTTGTCAGCCTCGACCAACAGTCAGATCTAGCAGAAAAAATCGATAATATAAAATTAAACACAAACACGTCTTCAGTGTTACCATATATAATATTACCAGAAATTAATGCTAAATTTTTAATAGATACAGGATCTACACGATCTATGGTAAGTACCCGTAAAGTAAGCGAATATTTTAGTGATTATGTAGAAAAAGAACCTTTTACAATACAAACCGCACACGCTATTACTAGACACGAAAATGTAATTTATATACCAAGTTTTAAAACGTTTAAGGCACAAGGGGAAATATTAAAATTGCTAAAATTTCATGTCTTTAATTTTTCGGAAAATTATGACGGTTTAATCGGAGTAAATTTATTAAAACAATTAGGCGCTATAGTTGCTGTCCCAGAAGGAATGTTACGTACAAAATTTGGCGATATAAAAATTTGTTGGGAAAATAGTAAAATTAAATTAGGGCCTAGAGAACGTCGAATTATAAAATTACCAATTACAAAAAATTATTCTAATATACTAATAAATCACCAAGTAATGGCTCCAGGTGTTGAAATACCATCATCACTGTCAAATGCAAGAGACTTTCACGCCTTAACAGAAGTTGTAAATTTTAATAATCACGCAGTAGAAATTGAAGTAAAAAAGCCGATACCAGTTGAAATTTATAGAGAAAATTATGAGACCGGGAACAAAGCTAAATATAATGCGAAACAAATCGAATACATGCAGGGAGAAAACGTAGTAGGAAAACTTCGATTACAACATCTTAATGAAGAGGAGGCAAGAGGAATTAAAAATTTGTGTCTAAAATACAGAGATATCTGCTACGATGAAAGATTACCATTAACTTTCACAAACAGTGTCAAACATACCTTAAATATGAAAAATGAAACACCTGTGTATATAAAACCTTACAGGAAATCACCGCAACAGAAGAACGAAATCAAACAACAAGTAAATAAATTCCTACAACAAAATATCATCCAAGAGAGTATCAGCCCATGGTCAGCACCGGTGAGTATAGTACCGAAAAAGATGGATGCATCAGGTGAAGTGAAATATCGAATGGTGATTGATTATCGACAGCTAAATGATCAGACCATCGACGATAAATATCCTATACCGAATATAGCGGATATACTTGACAAATTAGGCCGTGCGCAATATTTTACGACATTAGATCTTGCATCAGGATACCACCAAATAGAAATGGCACAGAAGGATGTACAAAAAACCGCCTTCTCCACAGAGCAAGGTCATTACGAATTCAAGAGAATGCCATTCGGACTCAAGAATGCACCGGCTACGTTCCAACGAATGATGGACAGTGTTTTAAGAGGCCTGCAAGAAGATATATGTCACGTATATCTAGACGATATAATAGTGTATTCCACAAGTTTACAAGAACACCTGCTAAAACTTGAAAAGGTATTTCGAAGATTGAGGGAAGTAAACTTAAAGATACAATTAGATAAGTGCGAGTTCTTACGACGAGAAGTTGCATATTTAGGACATGTAATTACAGAAAAAGGCGTACAACCAAATCCGCAGAAAATCGATGCAATACGAAGATATCCAATACCAAAAACGATAACCGAAATTAAATCATTTCTAGGACTTTTAGGCTACTATAGGAAATTCATCAAAGACTTCGCAAAGTTAACAAAACCTATGACAAAGTGTCTAAAAAAGGGATCAAAAATTGAAATAAATGAAGAATATAAAAGATGTTTTGAAACATGTCGGAATATATTAATGGATAAGCCAATTTTACAGTACCCTGACTTTGAAAAGCCGTTTGTAGTTACCACTGACGCATCGAACGTCGCTGTAGGGGCAGTTTTGTCGCAAGGACAAATTGGAAGAGATAAACCCGTATGTTATGCTTCTCGGACACTAACCGAAACAGAAAATAAGTATTCTACTATCGAAAAAGAACTTCTAGCCATCGTATGGGCTACAAAATACTTTCGACCATATCTGTACGGTAGAAAATTTATCGTATATACGGATCATCGTCCTTTAGTATGGTTAAATTCACTTAAGGAACCTAATTCTAAATTAGCGAGATGGAAAATCAAACTCGAAGAATTTAACTTTGACATTGTGTACAAAAAAGGCAAATACAATACTAATGCCGACGCATTATCACGAATAAAATTGAACGCACTAGAAACCGACTCAATGGCAAACAACGTGGATGATAGCTCAGAGCAATTGATAAAAGAAATTGACGAGTACCTAGAGGGAATACCAATGCAACCTATAATGCAACAAGACCTAGACGATATAATAGGTTACGGGGAAGATAAGGATACCGCATCAGAACAAGGAAGTAGTGAAAGAACGGACACTGCAACAGAACAGGAAAACGAAAACTTGGTAGAAACGGAACATTCTAACGTAAATAAGGAACCAAAGGTATCAATACCAACAATGGATGAGGCAATAGACATTAAAAACCCGCAGTATCACATTAAATATACTTACCTCGACGAGGTAAACGTTGAATTCAACCAAGACCAGGGAAAGAAGATTTATAAGGTACAAATACCAAAAGAAAATAACGAAGGAAGAATATTTGAATTCATGAGAGATTATATGGACCAAGGTAAACATTACTTGTATTTCGAGAAAGAGAAACTTTATAAAGAATTTTGTAAAGTATACATTGACAATTTCAATGATAAGGGACCGAAATTATATAGATGTTTATTAAAATTACAAGTAATTAACAACGAAGAACAACAAAAAGAAGCAATTAAAAACTATCATGAAGGAAAAACTAACCACCGAGGTGTATACGAAACATTAAAACAATTACAGAGAAAATATTACTGGAAGAATATGAAAGATACAATTTCGGCATATATAAGGAGATGTGAAGAATGTAATAGAAACAAATACGACCGACACGCACCACACCCAGAATTAAACATCACCGAAAAAATCGATCAACCATTTCAAAAAATACATGTAGATACGTTTGTTATTGAAAGCAAAATTTATTTAACATGCATCGACGCATTTACCAAATTAGCGCAAGCCATATTAATAAACAGCAAAAACGCAGTAGAACTAGTAGATTCATTAATAACCTACTTTTCATTATATGGTGTACCGGAGGAAATTGTGATGGACGGAGGAACCGAATTTACCAACGACTTAGTAAAAGAACTCTTAGAAAAACACAAAGTAAAAACACATATCACCACCCCATACAACCCAAATTCAAATAGTAACGTAGAACGTTTACATTCCACCATTATCGAACACATGAGGATATTACGAGAGAAGAACAAAGAGGAAAGTACAGAGAAACTAATGAAATTAGCAATAATCGGTTATAATAGTACAATACATACAACAACAGGACTAACACCATTAGAGGTAACATTCGGACACACTAAAACTCACGACCCGTTTGATATATATTACAATAAAACATTTTATAATAACTATCTCACGAAACACGCAAATAGAATGAAATTGTTATATGAAAATTTAGGAGAAAAGGTACAAAAACAAAAGACAAAAACCATCGAGAAACGAAATGATAAACTTAAAACAAAACCTTTACAAGCAGGACAGGAGGTATATGTTAAACGACCAAAGGGTTATAAAAGTAAAACCGTTTCAGGATATACGGGACCATACGAGGTAATTAAAATATGTAAAAACGGAACGGCGCTGATTAGGGATAAAAAGAATAAAGAACGAAGAGTCCATGTAAGAAATTTAAAATATGGAATTATTCCAGATTCCTCATCGGAACCACCGAACTTGCCGGAGACGTCAACATAAGAGAAATACAAACAGCCACGAGATTATTACCGGTGAGACTAGGAACAGCATGGAATACGGAAACGTACTGGCAATATATTAATATTCACCACATAGATACACTAATATTAGAAGCTAAGGAATTAGAATTAAAATGAATGAATTGGATAAACTTAACGCAAAATGCAGTCGCACATACCGAAAGTTATACGAGTACGTTTGAATATCATAAAATATTAAGGTATACTTTAGAAATAATGAATAATAATATTATGCAACTAAATCCAAAAGACAGAGTAAAAAAAGGGGCGCTATAAACATCGCAGGTAGTATTATTAAAACAATAACGGGCAATTTAGATCAGGAAGACGCTGAACGGTATGATCAAATTATTAGTAACATAGTGAAATCACAAAATAAGTTGAAGGATATCATAGACAACCAAATGGTATTTTTAGCAGAAACAGTAAATAACATATTTAAATTCATTAATAACAGCTTTAACGTTTGCTAAATTAGAAACATATCATGATTTATTAAAGGAAATAATTACATTCGACAAGCAAATTGATTCCGTGAAGTTACCTCTAGAACCAATAATCAACGAATTATATTATTTAAGCAAAATAATAAAAGTAAAAGCTTATATTAAAGATAAAACTATTGTATTCATAATCCTTGTACCGCTAGTAGAAATAGAACCCTATAATTATTACCATTTAAAATCCTTACCTATTCAAATAAACGAAACTCAATCCAAGTCCTTACAACCTACTTGTCCTACTTTAAAATACCTAGCGATAAATGAGAATAATTGCATGCATTCAAATAGTATTTGTAATAAACTAAAGACGGAAGAGTATATTTGTGACCTGGAGGAGACCCACACCTTGATGAAGAAGTCACCATGCGAGGTCCAACTGCTGGCGTATTCGAACAATTACACTAATTGCATTTATACACTGGAAAACATACCTACAACAAGTAAAAGTTCTTTCTTTGGAGACTGTTTAAGTAAAAACTTAAAAAAGGGGTTATATACCTTTTTTTTTAAACAAGTAAAAGTGTTTAGAGTGTTAAGCAATCAATGGATAATAATACTTACATTAATAATTTGTGCCATTGGAACATACTTGCTAACCAAATACATATTGATGAAGAAAAGAATACCAGAAAGAAAGGTGAAAAGAGGAATAACTAAGAGAAAAGTGAGGAAAAATATAATTGAAAAAGTTGAAGAAAGAAAGCATCCCTTAGAGATGATCCTCCAAGACGATGCTTCCCTCTAGGCCCGGAGGAGTTATAAAACCCATGCATCTGCAGAAATATTCAAACAAGCCGCTATCTCCCAAGATATGTTGGATTGTTATATATATGTGATATATGATATATGAATTATGTTATTTATGTTAGATTAGAGATATTGCTATATAGTTATTATTCTGTTAGTTTTTAATTCAATTCGGTGTCTGCATTTATAAAGAGAACTTATAATCGATTTAAGAGAAGTAAATTTGTAAAATTCAAAATAAAGATTTCTTTTAAAAAAATCTATTTATTAAGGCCCGAATCTAACTAACTTAGAATAAAAAAAATATTCTTTTGTAAATCTACAATTATTATTAAACTGATTTTTGTCAAAATAAGGTGTATACAAAGAAGTACTAAAAGAGAAGTAATTTTAATTAAAAAAAATTCTTGGCAATACTACAATATGGAATTATTAATAGGAATAAGAAGCAAACTCGTGAAAACTATTTTTTAATGTGTTTCGAATTAGTACCTCAATTAGGCTATTTAGTCAATGCCTTTCCTTGATTTCTTAAATAATATGAAGTACAACAACCAAAATAACTTATTATATTCAATATAGAATATCAATTAATCACAAATATAATTTGGATCGTCACCCGTATTTAGTTAATTCTATCTACATACACCTATATGTTCTTAGTCGACTCGGCTGGTGTTTTCGAATGACCGCTATTTTAAATGTATACGATCGTTTAGCAAACTATATACCTATATTATATGTTCGCGCACAATAAAACTTATAAAATTTAAAAAATATAATAGATTAAAATAGCCCAGTTAGTATTTGTTTTCGTTTTGTTGATAGATCTAGCAGATGGTTCTTGATGAAACAGTAAACAGTTAACGTAAATAATATATCACTTGATTGCGAAGAATTGATCTCATTTCAGTCGTTAGATAAAAATAAAATTCCAAAATACGTTTCAAAGCCCGTACTTCATCCTCAAAAAAATTCGATAACAGTTTCATGGAGTATACAGGCTATATAGAGCGTTCCACCTTGAGAATGAAGTATACATTTTATGGGAAATAGAGCATAGCTGTCGGATCTATGTTTCTAGAGAATTCTGTTTTATAACGTTTACGTGCATGATATAAGAGTAAAGAGAATCATGTCATTTTTGACATACATATATAATAAGTTATAACTGTTATAAGGTTATGTTGATATGATTTTTTAAATCTCTTAGGTATCATTGACATAACATTCGCGTACAATAAATAGTTATCATAAAATGCATAATTAAATGATTGGTTTTGTTATTGGAACTGTAAAGTATGTACAACTAAATCATAACTAAAAACATATGGCAACAAATTAAATTGTTGAGGTTGCAAATAGTGCTTTATTAAACTATAAGAATTCTGCATGGAAAATATGAATATCATATATATAATAATTTCAATAGGAAAATTACAACAAAAAGAAAGCTGCAATCCACAACTGGTTCTTTGAATGCTGACATACAGAATACATAATTACATACATATATTATATTGAACAGATATATTACAAAGAAAGAAATATATCGTATAATCAAAAAGTCTTTGGATCGCTATTGCCATGGAGTTTACGAGCTATCTATGAAGTTATTTATTTCAATTAGTTTTGACATTTATTTGACAACTTTCAAGTCAGCTAGTTATAAAATATACATAAAATGCAACTAATTACCATAACCTAAAATCTATTTTATTTGTGACTTATGTGTACTTCAAAGTACAGAAGTAAATAATTCTATAGATGGTTTTTACACTTCATGGCTATCGCGATCCAAAGACTTTTTGATCATACGTTACATTATTATAAAAGTAATTAGTTATTCTTGTAAACTTCGTTAGATTCGGATGTTGCGCTTCTGTCTCCATCTAATGTTATCATAAATTCCTCGACATCATCTTCTATTTCGTCAATTCTCCACATTTCTTCTTCAACTACAAATATATATATATATATATATATATATAACGTGTGTATAAATTGTCGCAAAAGCTACACGCAGCGACGTTCTTCGTTTGGTTCTGAATAAAAAATCTTAATGTTAAAATGTCGTATCATGCTTCGTTTGTTTTCACGGGGTTCTTGAAGTTCAGACTTTTAGTGCGTAACTAACCTTTGCTCTTCGATATCTGTTAATAGAGATAGATGCAATTTAGTTTAAAGAAAAAAAAATTACTAGTATTATTTCGTAAACGTTTTCTTTTTGATTTAAAAGCTTGTTTTAAACATTTATTCATTAACGTACTTCCACGAAAAACACATTTGGCAACGTTGTAGAACAATAAGTTTGTATTTCAAAGTGAATTCAATCAAAATCATTACTATCAAATTTTGACATTTACGAATTTACGAAGCATGATACGACATTTTAACATTAAGATTTTTTATTCAGAATCGAACGAAGAATGTCTCTACGTGTAGCTTTTGCGACAATTTATACATACCTTGTATATATATATATATTTATATATATATAATATTAACTAAACATTTACTACAGTTTACTACCGTTTTTAGTATGCTCAATGTAATTTTGCCAATTATGTATAGCTACATTTTCACAACCATGTTTAATTAAATTTGAAATGACTTTTAATTTGAATGTAAAATTATTCATTCTAATATATTGCTTGAGTTGGGCCCATACTAATTCAATGGGATTCAATGTGCAATGGTAAGGTGGTAATCTTAATATTTCATAACTTTTATCTTTAGCCATTGTATCTAAGTAGTAATTGTCATATTTATGTTTTACAAACAACAAATCTCGCTTTAGCATTCCTTGTTCCACTGGAATATTCTTCTCACGCAGCCACGTTTCAGTATTAGCATTTTTCCAGTTGCTTGTTGGAATCTTTTCAACTTTCCTGGAATGATATGATGCATTATCTATCACTATTATTGAATTAAGTGGCAAACTAGGCAGCAGGTTGTTTTCAAACCAAGCTTCGTATACTTCTGCACAAACTTCATCGTGGGCATTCGCAGAATTTTTTTACATAGAAATAAATGTATATAATGTTCCATCGACGACTGTTCCATAGCGTTGACCACGACCACTTGGGGAACTAATGCCTGTTGTTAACCCTTCCACAAATGCTTGTCGGCTTGGTTGAATAGTATCACTCCATACTTTGGTTGCAAATAGACCTGTATTTACCCACTCTTCTCTAAATTTCTTTATTTTGCACAAATAGCTATGTCGCCGTATTATGTCATCCCGTTCACTTAATATATTCTTTTTTCCAATTCTTTCATAACTAAATCCAATATCAAGTAATGTACAAAGTTCTTTTTTAAAATTCAGAAGATCATTGTCTGTATTTATAGCTGCCAACAAACCGTTTAATGAAGGAGGTGTGTTAGAAAGGAAGAAATTGTGAACTTTACATCTTACAAGCGACTGTACATTATTATCATATGTATTTTCACGATAATTTTTTCCGATTTCTGGTTTCTTTCGTCAAGGACTTACACTTACTCGATGATAAATTTCCTCTCGATGTCTTTTTATAACTCCTATATCCATGTTACGCTAAAAATGTAAACAGTAATAATAATAATAGTAGTCCAAAAAACTAAAAATATAAAATTGCGTACCAAAATATCACAGCAGGCTGAAAACAACTGTTACTTAATAAATTCTTGATAAAATAACTAATTAATATACACCAAAAACAGCCGACACTTTTTTCAAATGAAAATTGGATGATTATTGATAACGTTAACCGCTAAACTAAAAACCACTACTACTGCCACCATACATTCGGACGCTGAAATGGCAATTCAGCGAAAAATAGAGAGAGAGACACTTATTACAGTTATTAACGATGAAATGAGATACATAGCCTCCATAAGACCCTGTACTCATTCTCAACCTGGAACGCTCTATAATTGATAAATTTTTACTAAATACCGTTGCCAATATTTTTAAAAAATACAAAGAACCTTTTTTTTATTACACCATAATGCAAGAACCCATAGATCGTTAACAATTAGAAAATTTAGCGATTTAAACTATGAAACGATGACATTAAAGGTCCTGTTGAAACTTTCATTAGCTCTAGAGTTAATGAAAGTTTCAGCTACGGACATGTAATTAGCTCTCCATATAAATAATTGTTGTAAAATAGTTGTAAAAATCACTTACATTTTCCTTAAAATTTCACAATATAGATTAGTAATGCGTTAGCAACTTACTCGTATTTCGGCTTTTTGATTTTTAGTAACAATGATGAACTTAATTGAAGGAAATTAGAGGTAAACTCAACTTTCAAAATAAAATTTATTTACATATTAATATTTAGTAGGATACTATTTAGCTTTAATAACCGCTGCACATCATTTAGCCAGCAAGTTATCTTCTTACAGGTCTGTTGATATATTCTCGCATGCTTGGCGGACTGGGTTAAATAATGTCCATAGATTAATTTTTATTCATAATCCCATTTCTGCAATGTGCATGGGCCTATCGCTCGTCACAAAAACATAATAGCGGTTCTTAGTATTGTATTTCCACCTCTATGCTTTAATGTTTTTCGGGTGCATTTTGGACTAAATACTTATTATTTTGGACCACATACTATAATTATTCCATTTGAAGAATGCCAAATAATTTATGTTTAATCAGAGCACACAACATTTTTCCAATGATCTAAACTGCAATAGGCGCGAGCCTTTGCAAATTCCAACCGTTTCATTCGATTTCTTTTGATACCAAAGGTTTTTCCTTAATTCATCGTATCTAGCTGTATTTCGTTGAGTCGCCTTTTAATTGTCCTTACACACATTTATAGGGTTCCAGCAAAGAGATCACGATAAATTTCAACTATCCTTGTATAAGAGTTTTGGTTTGCAGCTATTCTGATCCGCTTATCCACCTGCAATGTTCTTTTACGTGTTCGCGGCGCTTTTCTGTTGTCCTGCTAGATTTATCTTTCATGAAATGTGTAACATGTAAGCAACTGCAGTTTGGGATAGTTAGTTTTTAAAATATAATTTTCATTCATTTCAGCACTTTCACTTTGTATAAAATACGCATATAACAAATGCATATGGTATAATGTAAAGTTGTAACAAATATATACAAAGAATGGCGATAGATGGCAGCACAATACAACTTTATGATGTTTAATTTAATATTCATACGCATGCATATTTCAGTTTAAAAATGGCGAACATGCTCGATGATTGTACTATAGAAGAGTAGCGTGCTGTGGTCTGAATTTTCTAGGCAAAAGGACTTGAATAAAATATATTCACAAAGAAATGTTACCTATTTATGGAGAGAAGTGTTTATCGCGTAAAGCAATGTACAATTCGGTGGAGAAATTTTCACAAGGCCATAGCAAAATTTGTGGCGAACATCGAAGCGGGCATTCTGTTTTAATTGCGACAAAAGTGAGCAGCAGGTGGAGTATTTGATTAGGGATGATCGAAGAGTGATAATTGACAGTGTCACAATGGCAATAGGATGTTCTCATGGTTTAACATGCGGCATAATGTATGATCGTTTGAATTTCCGAAAAGTGTGCTTACGTTGGCTTCTCCGACAACTGACTGAGGAACATAAAAAAAAATCGAATGGACCTGTCCTTGCAACATCTTTCATAGTACGCTATTGAAGGTGAGAATGCTTGACGGAATAATCATTGGTGATGAATCTTGGGTGCATCACTATCAAGTTGAATCAAAATGTGCGTGAATGCATTGGAAGCATCCTTCCTCACCCACCAGTAAGAAATGCAAGGTTACGCCCTCAGCTAATAAGATCATGCTGATGTTGTTTTGGAATTGCCAAGGAGTGATGCTTTTAGAGATAACAAAGGAATGTGAAACTGTGAATGCTCAGTCATGCTCTGTTCTTTTTAAGCTTCGGATTGCCATTCGAACGCTCCATTCGAAACATCCAGGTCTATTGTGCCTTGATAACACGAGACCTCATACAACACATTTAACTTAGGATACACTTGTTAACTTTGGTTGGTCAGTGCTACAGCATCTAACTTACAGCCCAGACTTAGCCCCAAACGAATTTCATCTGTTTGGTTCATTTTAATACCATCTTAGAGACAAACAATTTGCATATGATGACGACGTTCAACGCGAAGTCTTACTATGGATGAGACTGCAACCCTAATAATTTTATGCAGCTGAAATTGGAGCGTTGTTAAAACAATGGATTAAGCGCATTAACATTGGTGGAGATTATGTTGAAAAATGAAATTGTTTCCAAGTGATTATTATGGTAAATTATTTTTTTATCTTTTGTGACTTACTTACTGATTTACTAATTACTGACATGTACTAATTTGGTTATCTTTCCTTAGGTTTTAAATTTTTTTTTTTTTTTTGGTATAAACGATAAAGCAAATAATCGTGATGAATTTAAACCAATTAAAAAATATATATAACTGGAATAATAAAAATAGTGTAAGAAATGGAATAGTGATTAAATTAATATGTATTGCCTCCCTGTGCTTGAACCATTCTTCTTGGCATTTCTTAAATAAGGAGTCGAATGTCATTTTGGTCAATGTTCTCCTATTCTTGGACTATTGCCGCCCTTAGCTCTTGTATGTATTTTGGTGATAGAATTTGAGCTCGACGCATATCTCATACATGTTCGATTTTAGGTCTAGACTTTTCGTTATCCAGATCATACCGTGAATTCCAACTTCTTCCTAATATTTATGTATAACTCGAGCAACGTGAGGGTGGGCATTATCATGCATTAGCATAAAATTGTCACCGATAAATAGAGTAAAAGGCACCACATGTCGTTCTAGGATATCCCTAGTGTATCTGTCTGCATTTATACCTCCTCCATTTAGCACTGATAAATCCGTACGAGTTTCCATATTAATTTCCACCCAAATCATAGCTAATCAACCGCCGAAACTAAGCTTTTGATCAATATTGCATTGGGCAAACCTTTCGCCAGCTCTTCGTCATACTCTTTGACGTCCATTAGGAGACCTGAGATTAAATCTGAACTTGTCTGTAAAAAGGATATGGCTGCATTCCTCATTAACCCAGTTCTAACGTTCACGACCAAAGCTCAACCGATCTTCGCGATGTTCTCTGCTTAACTGTGGGTCGTGTGCAGGTCTTCTAACAGTCAATCCATCTTCGTGCAATCATGTTCTTACTGTTCTTTCACTACCTGCTACACCGCGCACCTGTTCTAAATCGTCTTTGACACAAACTGCTATAGTGTCCCTGTTTCCCGAGACTCTTAATGTAAGAAAGCGGTCATCCTAACCGCTTGCACACCTTCTTCTGTCAGAACCGACTCATCTAGTTTAGTCACCAGTTACATAAAACCTCTTTACTGCTCTTTGAACAGTACACCTAGAAACACTTAGGACTCGAGCCATGTAATATTGCTACCGCTCATCTTATATCAATGCTATTGCTCTGGCAGTGTCTGATGGATTTAAGACCACCTTTAAATTTAAAAAACACTAAACAAACTTTGTTGAATAAAGAATTAAAAAAAAACAGCACAATGAACGATTAAAAATTAAACCAAATTACACTAACATTAACAACGGAATAGCTTTTAATGTTAAAAAAAGGTTTTAAAGAGGTTGAAAAAATTTCAATATAGCATAGTTGACATAATATTTACGACAGACAACAATAACCTTCAAATTTATACATGAAACGATGAAAAAAGAACAAGCGAAAAAAATAATATGGATCGAATTTTGTGCCGGTGAGTTTACTATACTTAATAAACTCACCGGCACAAAATTCGATCCATATTCTTTTCCGGAAATCGTTAGGAAATTTTGATATTCCTGACAAAATTTCTTAAAGAAAAAGTCAACATTTCCTAACAGTTAGGAAATGTTGACTTTTTCTTATACATATTCGTACTTTTCTCTTGATTTCTTTGGCAATAATTCTAATGAAGCAGTATTCACTACCTCAACCATCTCTGGAGGAGTCCCAGATATGGAAAATTCATCATAACTTATCATTTTACACTGTTTTGCTATCGAAAACACCAGCAGTTAAATTTATATGCGTCAAGTTTGACAATTCAACATTAATACGTTTCCATAGTAACACAACCAATTATATTACGAATTTCAAAACACCATTTATTTGTGAATAAAATTATTCGCGATTTTTTCAAAATTAATTAATATCTGTCGAATTTTAAACGATTTTCGGAAAAATAGTATGTTTACCTCGTAGGAAAAGCCACATTCCTTGACTCTGTGTTGCCAAGTCTCGGCTTGCGCCTCGACTTAGCAATCTTCACAGTCGTCCAGGAATGTTAGGCTTTTCTTACTCGGTAAACAATATACTATTTTTGCAATCATACTGTAATGAACACTTTACTAATTTTCAATCTAGAAAGTATCGTTTTACCGGACTAGTCCGCTGAATGTTTTCTACCGGACTAGTCCTGTCAACAAGAAATTAATACGTTATGTTTACAAATTGATTGTTGTTTGTTGACTGGCTGCTAAGGTAAGACACATTACTTCAAAAGGCTACCACAGGTTTTAAAACGATCATCTGGTTAGTAAAAATGGAAAATTTACGATAATAAATATAAAAAACTTACGATTGCAAAAAAATGTTGTACACACCACGTCCAGAAAGTGCTTTTACTGGCCGTAAGCTACCAGGGACTCGTCTACGATTCATCCTGGTATTTGCTTTCACATCCAGTAAAATCTTACTTTCCGGACTTGATACGTAAATAACTATATTGCAAAATAATTTGAAACATATTTGAGTAGGTAAGATCTCATTAATTTTGTATAAAAGAAAAAGTCTTTTTAATAATATAAAATATTATTAAAAATTGAGTGTGAAGAACACAATACAAATTCATATATTTGTAAAGGTACCTTTAAGGTATCTAATAAATAGAGACCGGACGCATCAGGCCGAAATTACGATAGGCTATATACATAAATAGTCTATAACATCGCCAAGTACAAGACGCAGTTATTGAGTAGCACTATTCATTCGGTTAACAGCACATCTGTTTTTTGTCGTTGAATTGTAACGCAATTACTTCAATATTATAGTTAAATTCCTTTCGGCATGAGTGTAGATAGAAGGGTGGGGAGTTTTAATAATTGATTTTATTTATTAGTTTATATTTCGTAAGATAAATAAAGTAAAGAAATTAGTTCTCTTTCAATGAAATACATCCTCGTAGATAGAAAAGACCTTTCTACATCGCAACTGGTTATAGGTGCATACTGGAAATATTATTTTATTTCAGCGTATTTCGCAGTTAGATTTTGGGGCATTGTCCCCATACACAATTGTTATTAAATCTGGATTTCTATTAAAAACTGCGTCTAACTTTTGCCGAAGGCCACATCCGAAGTCACTTATTAAATTCAAATTATTAATAGCCACATCTAATGTGGTTAATCCATCATTTAATTTGAGATTTTGATTTTCAAAATAAGTGATTAGTTTTGGCAAATTTGCGAAGTGTTCATGAAGAAAGTGCAACTGATTTTTTAAATTTGGAATTTGTATTAGTTCCTTGCACTCAGAAATACTTCGAGCACCGTCATTTAAACATGTAATGAAATTTTGTAAACTATCGAAATTCTCTGCATAAAAACTAGTAGCTTCTAACCATGTTCCTCATCTAGTTATTACTGGAGAGGGAGGCAGTGACAAAGACGGAAGTTTTTCCCTGTAAAGAGCTACTCTCAATAGTTCTTTTCTGAAAACTTTTTTAAAAGCAGATTCACGACGATATATTCACAGATTCTGTGGAGAGCATGTGCTACATAAGTAATATGCTGCATATTAGGATATGTTTCCTCCTTATTAAAAACAACAAAGATAAAATAGACAAAGAATCAAACTCTGGTGTATATAAGTTAACATGTGAAGATTGTAATAAGGCATACGTATGACAAACGGGAGGACGTTCAAAATTATGATGGAAGAACACGAGAGAAGTCATAAAGAAAAGAAAGCATATTCAATTTTCCTTGTTTAGATATTAGATAAAAGCAAAAAACTTAAAAATTAATAAATATAATAATTTAATATTAGCTTTAAATGATCAATTAGATTTAAATAACTAACCTCTACTAAATCTAAGATTGTAAAAAGAAATATCCACCACCATTTTTTCTCAATAATTTGTACATAAATATTCTTGTATTTTAAATATTCAGTTTTTCATCCACCTGATGAAGCCATTGTATGGCGAAACAATATTATAGTGGATTTACAATAAAATTTTTGAAACTAGAAGTTTAGTACCTATTTCTTATCGTTATAATGAAGTTTCAATAAGTATCTCCTTCGTCAATTAACGAAATAAAAATCTGATTTTCGGAAACTAAATTTGACATTACATTTACATCAATCTAATAATTCTGTTCTCGATACATTTACATCTATTTTCAGGAACTGTAATTGGCAGAGAAGACAGTTACCAAAGGTATCTCAAAATAATACTCAGAGGTTATTGCAAAGTAGAATCTTCAATACCAACCGACAGTTATCACGGGACCTGCAGTATTTACACGACTGGAAGTGTTTTTCCTTTAATGGAGTTACTTCTAGATATAAACGCTTTCTTAAAAGTGACTTCTATAACATTCGTAGAGCTCGCTTGTATTCCTTGTCCGTCTCTAATCAGCCAATTAAAAAATAATGACGCAGACTTTCACCGTGATATAGAGATAACGATCGAGAAATATATGAAGGAATATGATATAATTTTGATGAGAAAAAAAGGTCGACTACCTGAAATGGTCTCAGCTAGAAAATCATTTGGAAAAGGAGAATATTTTGGGTACGACTGTAATGAGAAATTTGATGATCTAACTGCTGAAGACAAAACTAGTTATCAAAACGTTGGCGTGTGTAAGTAAAAAATATAATTTAGCACTCTCAAATATAATATGTATATTTTTGTGTTTGTACCGGGAATTCCAAAATGCATTGATGGTTTTTAATGTGGAATAAATTTTTATTGGTTAAACATTAAAAAATTACAACTACAACATCTTAATCTATAACACTTGGAGTTTTTTTATTTAAAACTTGAATGGCGTATGTGGTAACCTTCTTCTGCTACACATTCTGCTAGCCATCGCACGAAATCATCCATCACTCTGCCTAGTATCTCCAGTGGAATCGCTTCAATTTCGTTTACAATGTTTTGTTTAAGATCTTGTTACGTGTTCGTGGACACTTCATTGTTTTGTCTTTCCTTATTTTATTCGGTTCTATTAATTGTGAACCTACCTGTAAGTGCATCTGCTTACGATCCTTTATCTGTAGGTATGATTGCGTATTACCTTTCCTCGTTGTTTCCCCTCTCCACTTCGATTACCGAGTGCGAGATATCTTTCGCTGGGATGTAAGATCGACACCGATATCTAACAGTGGTGATACAACTCTCGTTCATCATCGTGGTTGCTTATTTATAGGGCTTTAATTATCTCTTAATTAGAGTGTTGTAGCCCTCCTACCTACAGGGATATATTAAGCACCACCTTATTTTTTGGAAGCACCAATTACCCGCAAGGGGATATTTTTTATGGTGACGAGAGGGTGTCGTTTCTCTCGAACGAGATATCGTTGTGTGTTATAAAAAAAACCATCAGAACTTATGGTTTTTTTGTATGAGCGATGAAGTTCGTTTCGAATCTACGTTTATTTTTTTTCACGGCCTATCGTAGGAGATTCCACATCTACGTGAAACAAAGGACAAGTAGACAGCGCAATCAAGGCTAAATACCCACTACGGAGACGGACAATCAAGCTAAGAGCTTTCTTCCTTTTTGAATTTATTTATCACTCTCTATTATTTTCCTGACTCATTTTAGTTGATTTAAGTTTTTTCATATGCACGCTACGTACGTAATTTACTAATTCGAATTCATAATTTAGCCAATAACATCTGTTCAACCTATTTATAGGTTATCATAATAGTCAGATGTAGTCTTTTTTTATACATATTCAAGTTTTATTTTTTTTTCTACGTAATTCTATTCTTAATATCCATTTTTTGTTAAAAATAAATTTAAAAGCAGCATTGACTATTTCTTTTCTTCATTTGGTTTGTTATATTTAAACGCTTAAATTTAATTTAGAATACAACGTAGTTTCACACATATTCGTTGTTTACAAAAAACCAACGTGTGTACAAAATATTCGATCTCTACGTTCAATCTATTTTTTGTTGTTTGCGCAAAGTCGAAACGTGTACAAGGATAAATGTTTCTTTCGTATACACGTTCAAATAAATTTAGTTTCTAGTTTTTTTTTTTTAAGATTTTTTTAGATTTTAAATTAAGATTTACATTTCCTCGTTTATTCGTTTGGTCTAAATTAAGTAATTAATCATTTATTAATTTCTAGATATTTAATTTTTCTCTATTTTTCCTTTTTATTGTGCTTAAGTAATTAATCGTTCATTCATTTCTAAGATATTATAAAACCTCAAACATTTTTGTTCAATTTATGCTTTATCTGAGCTTGTAAATTTGAAATTAGTTTATGTAAAATATAATTAAGCCTCCAGACGTATACCGGGTCTTCCCAATAGATCCGGTCTATAATTTTGTATTTATAATTGTGAAGCAGATAAATACGTATTTTAACGGGGTTTTTGTTTTCCGGGTAGAGTTTATTCGGAATTTTTTTCTATTACGTACATTGTAGTTTCGCTTTTTCTTAGTTTTGTGAACAATTAATTTAGACCTATCGACGTAGTACCATATTGTTTTGGGTTAATTTTGATATTTTGTTTTTTTTGTTTAGCGTTCATATATCCATTAAAATAAAGAGTAGTGGAGCTTAACCTGGTCTGACTTTTTCTTTGTTTTCCCTCTCCGATATCGTTTCGGACGGCTTGATTGTGTCATTTACCGGTGGCTTGCCTTTTTGTGTTATCGTAATTTTCCGAATTTGCGGTGTCTAGCGGTACCAAATTCGGTAGCGCGCTTTACCACCTTTCTTTAGTACCTCTAGTTGTACACTAAGTACAACTAAGTACACTTAATGTCAAACAAACTCCAATGCTGCCTTGATTAGAATCCCCAAACAAATTAAAAATCTAACCATAAATAAAAAAATATTCTATACCAAAAACCATAGTATTCTCTGTTTATTTATTAGAATATTCTTTTCTTTGAAAAATTTAGTTTGGAAGTCTTAAGACATATTCTGCATTATGATATTTCTAAAGCTAAGGTATTTAATTTTTGCAATGTTTCGGTTATCAGTCGAGTATACCCTACTGTCCAGAAATATTATAGAAGGCCAGTCTATTAATCTTTTAAACAAAAGAGTAAGAACTGATTGTGAACACTTGCCGTACAGTTTTAAGCTTGTTCAAACTAATGTGATAAATTTCAACACTTTCGGTCGTCTACACTGTTTAATGCAGTTGTATTTGTATGAATTTCTGGGCAAACAAGGTGGAAACGATATAGGATCGTGCATTTATACGTATATTACAAAAGATTTGAACTCAGGTGTGAATCACCTTATGATATATTCAGACTCATGTGGCGGACAAAACAAAAATAGTCTTATCTCTGGAGCATGCTTATTAGCTTATAAAATTCTGTAAATTTAACAAACATTGATCACAAATTCCTTTTCCCGGGACACACACACATGGAGTGTGACACGAAAGTTACAGTTTCAAAAATTTAGAGAAAAGAGGATGATCAAATGCAGTTTTAACTCCAAAATAGGCGTACAGCAGACCTGCACACATAACGGTAGGAAAAAAATAACTTCTTTTTACCTATATCACAGAAGGGTTGTAAAATTTCTACAAAAATCTACAAACTTCAGATGATCAGAGAAATATCTATCCATCAGATACATCTGATGAAGACTCAAACTAGTTTGATTTTATTTTATTCAGCTTTAACACGTATACTTCTGTATAACATTTTTCATAAATTAGATAAATTAAAATAAGGTATATTTATTTTTCACAAGTAAAATAAAATAAGTCATAATTTTATAATATATATATATATGTATATATATATATATATATATATATATATATATATGGTAAACCTAATCAGTAGGCGATTAAAGGTCTGTATATTACTTCAAAATATATGTATTTAAAAAACTCTACATGTTTCGGCTGTATACGCCTTTTTCAAGAGAATACAAAATATGAATGACAGGATATAAATGTCAAGTAATTAAGTTGCTATGGTTTAAATTATTCAAAGATACATTCTAGTAATAATAATAAATCATGCCTTAGTATTCCAAAAAATAGATAACAAGGTGTGAAAATATGTGTTGTTCGCTGCTAGCAATTTGTGTCTCCTTCTGGGTATGAACTTGTGTGTTGGTTGCTGCTGGCAGCTTGCGTCTCTCTATGGGTGTGTGGTTTTGTGTGAGAGCGTAAGTGTAGGGTTTTGTATGTCGGTGCGTTCGTGCGTGTGTTTAGTGATCGGTCGCATGAATTTAGAGAGGTCGGATAACCAGCCGTTGCGTAGGGCCGCCAACCCTTTCCCGACAACTTCTTTACAATTCCGTGCAGTACTTCGACGGCCTGACCCCCGCCCCAACGAGGCAAGGCGCAGGCAGGCGAAGCGCACCCTGTACGGGGTTGCTCATCGCAACTAAGGGAACACTCTTAGTGGCTACCTCGGTCGACGATGGTCACACTTATGCCATCTTAACGTTTTCCGCCGAAGCGGGGAGAGTGTTCCCTTAGTTGCGATGAGCAACCCCGTACAGGGTGCGCTTCGCCTGTCTGCGCCTTGCCTCGTTGGGGCGGGGGTCAGACCGTCGAAGTACTGCACGGAATTGTAAAGAAGTTGTCGGGAAAGGGTTGGCGGCCCTACGCAACGGCTGGTTATCCGACCTCTCTAAATTCATGCGACCGATCACTAAACACACGCACGAACGCACCGACATACAAAACCCTACACTTACGCTCTCACACAAAACCACACACCCATAGAGAGACGCAAGCTGCCAGCAGCAACCAACACACAAGTTCATACCCAGAAGGAGACACAAATTGCTAGCAGCGAACAACACATATTTTCACACCTTGTTATCTATTTTTTGGAATACTAAGGCATGATTTATTATTATTACTAGAATGTATCTTTGAATAATTTAAACCATAGCAACTTAATTACTTGACATTTATATCCTGTCATTCATATTTTGTATTCTCTTGAAAAAGGCGTATACAGCCGAAACATGTAGAGTTTTTTAAATACATATATTTTGAAGTAATATACAGACCTTTAATCGCCTACTGATTAGGTTTACCATATCATACCAAGGTCACGAAGTTATTATATATATATATATATATATATATATATATATATATATGGTAAACCTAATCAGTAGGCGATTAAAGGTCTGTATATTACTTCAAAATATATGTATTTAAAAAACTCTACATGTTTCGGCTGTATACGCCTTTTTCAAGAGAATACAAAATATGAAAGACAGGATATAAATGTCAAGTAATTAAGTTGCTATGGTTTAAATTATTCAAAGATACATTCTAGTAATAATAATAAATCATGCCTTAGTATTCCAAAAAATAGATAACAAGGTGTGAAAATATGTGTTGTTCGCTGCTAGCAATTTGTGTCTCCTTCTGGGTATGAACTTGTGTGTTGGTTGTTGCTGGCAGCTTGCGTCTCTCTATGGGTGTGTGGTTTTGTGTGAGAGCGTAAGTGTAGGGTTTTGTATGTCGGTGCGTTCGTGCGTGTGTTTAGTGATCGGTCGCATGAATTTAGAGAGGTCGGATAACCAGCCGTTGCGTAGGGCCGCCAACCCTTTCCCGACAACTTCTTTACAATTCCGTGCAGTACTTCGACGGTCTGACCCCCGCCCCAACGAGGCAAGGCGCAGACAGGCGAAGCGCACCCTGTACGGGGTTGCTCATCGCAACTAAGGGAACACTCTTAGTGGCTACCTCGGTCGACGATGGTCACACTTATGCCATCTTAACGTTTTCCGCCGAAGCGGGGGCATAGCACACACGTCGAACGTGTGTGTGCTGTTAACGGCAGCCTAGCCAGGTTGTCGCCCAGGACCGGTCCTAGTGGTGTGTGCATTGCGCGGCGACGAGATAGCGCCGCGTAGCATGGTTCCTCACTCTTGCTGGAAAGGCGGAATGGCACCTGACTGCCCAACGGGCAGACCCCCCTAGAGTTTTGTAGCGCATATGCTAGGCTGCAACCCAGTGGAGGACCACATCAGCAAAAAACAGAAAACAGGGATAGGCAGGGAAAAGCAAGACATGAGTTATTATTACGTATGCGCCCGTGGAGCGACTTAAGATACAAAGTTGTCGGCATTCGCTCAAAACGAGAAGGAAAACCACGAAAACCTGCTCGGACAACTAGACAGGAATCAAAACACGGAACAGTCATCATGATAAGCAAAAGTATATGATATTTAAATGATATTTAAATAACATAAGGTATATAACAAAAAAAAAAATATATATATATAATATGATGGTAAATTGTAGATCGTTACAAAATTAAATTATAGTATATATTGCTTAGATTTTTTATATCATTTCTGTTGTTAATTGAATTTTTTTCCTGTTTAATACTGATCATTTCTTTAATTTGTCTTTTCACTGTGTGTTGTTCTTTATCAATTATCTGTGTGTTTTCAAAATCGAAATGGTGATCGCGTTGTAGTTTGTGTGTAGACAATGCAGTTTTGTCTGTTCTAGAGTATTTGTGGGCTTGTATTCTTTTGTATAAATATTGTTTCGTTTGGCCTATGTAGTAACTATCGCAATCGCGACATGGTATTTTATATACGACATGTGTTTCTCGATTTTTTTCTATTTTAGGTTTAAGTTTTGAAAATAAATGTTTATTAGTATTACTAAGTTTATATGTTGTAGCTATATCATATTTTTTTAAAGTGTGTTTAATTTTTTCCGATAGTTGTGGAACATATGGAATTGTGATATATGTCGTGTCATTGTTCAAATTTTTATTGGTGTCTGCAGTGTTGTATATTTGGTGTACTCTTTTTTTAATAGTTTGGTCTATAAGTTGTGGTGGATAATTATTATCAGTTAGGATTGTTTTAATTTTTTTGATGTTATCTTTTCTGTATTTAGTATGTGATAGTTTTACTGCCCTATCAGTCAGATTATTTATAATCATTTTATTGAATACTGTAGGAGCATTTGAGTGGTAATTCATATATCGAAAAGAAGCTGTGGGTAACATCAGATAACATCAAAAAAATTAAAACAATCCTAACTGATAATAATTATCCACCACAACTTATAGACCAAACTATTAAAAAAAGAGTACACCAAATATACAACACTGCAGACACCAATAAAAATTTGAACAATGACACGACATATATCACAATTCCATATGTTCCACAACTATCGGAAAAAATTAAACACACTTTAAAAAAATATGATATAGCTACAACATATAAACTTAGTAATACTAATAAACATTTATTTTCAAAACTTAAACCTAAAATAGAAAAAAATCGAGAAACACATGTCGTATATAAAATACCATGTCGCGATTGCGATAGTTACTACATAGGCCAAACGAAACAATATTTATACAAAAGAATACAAGCCCACAAATACTCTAGAACAGACAAAACTGCATTGTCTACACACAAACTACAACGCGATCACCATTTCGATTTTGAAAACACACAGATAATTGATAAAGAACAACACACAGTGAAAAGACAAATTAAAGAAATGATCAGTATTAAACAGGAAAAAAATTCAATTAACAACAGAAATGATATAAAAAATCTAAGCAATATATACTATAATTTAATTTTGTAACGATCTACAATTTACCATCATATTATATATATATTTTTTTTTTGTTATATACCTTATGTTATTTAAATATCATTTAAATATCATATACTTTTGCTTATCATGATGACTGTTCCGTGTTTTGATTCCTGTCTAGTTGTCCGAGCAGGTTTTCGTGGTTTTCCTTCTCGTTTTGAGCGAATGCCGACAACTTTGTATCTTAAGTCGCTCCACGGGCGCATACGTAATAATAACTCATGTCTTGCTTTTCCCTGCCTATCCCTGTTTTCTGTTTTTTGCTGATGTGGTCCTCTACTGGGTTGCAGCCTAGCATATGCGCTACAAAACTCTAGGGGGGTCTGCCCGTTGGGCAGTCAGGTGCCATTCCGCCTTTCCAGCAAGAGTGAGGAACCATGCTACGCGGCGCTATCTCGTCGCCGCGCAATGCACACACCACTAGGACCGGTCCTGGGCGACAACCTGGCTAGGCTGCCGTTAACAGCACACACACGTTCGACGTGTGTGCTATGCCCCCGCTTCGGCGGAAAACGTTAAGATGGCATAAGTGTGACCATCGTCGACCGAGGTAGCCACTAAGAGTGTTCCCTTAGTTGCGATGAGCAACCCCGTACAGGGTGCGCTTCGCCTGTCTGCGCCTTGCCTCGTTGGGGCGGGGGTCAGACCGTCGAAGTACTGCACGGAATTGTAAAGAAGTTGTCGGGAAAGGGTTGGCGGCCCTACGCAACGGCTGGTTATCCGACCTCTCTAAATTCATGCGACCGATCACTAAACACACGCACGAACGCACCGACATACAAAACCCTACACTTACGCTCTCACACAAAACCACACACCCATAGAGAGACGCAAGCTGCCAGCAACAACCAACACACAAGTTCATACCCAGAAGGAGACACAAATTGCTAGCAGCGAACAACACATATTTTCACACCTTGTTATCTATTTTTTGGAATACTAAGGCATGATTTATTATTATTACTAGAATGTATCTTTGAATAATTTAAACCATAGCAACTTAATTACTTGACATTTATATCCTGTCTTTCATATTTTGTATTCTCTTGAAAAAGGCGTATACAGCCGAAACATGTAGAGTTTTTTAAATACATATATTTTGAAGTAATATACAGACCTTTAATCGCCTACTGATTAGGTTTACCATATCATACCAAGGTCACGAAGTTATTATTATATATATATATATATATATATATATATATTAAAATGATTACTCTCTGTCATACATAGCTCTACATAAAGTACTTATCAAAAAGAAAACCCTACAAAAATCATTTGATTTATGTAAAAAATTGCCTCTCTATAAAGTGAATTACTTTAATCTCATTTATCTCAAGTGCTGATATTTTTACATATCACTTTTTCACGCACAGTAGCGAATTAATATTCGTCTCCTAAATACGTATTTCGATAACTAAGTTGTCATCGTCAGTAGGTGAAAATAACATATATGACAAATACACATATATTGTGTATATGTGAGCGCTTTGTAAAGTGTTTCGCGATTCTTTGTGTCAGCTTTACTGTGCCGTATGTTCAACACTGCTTTTGTTAATGTTACCTACTGAGGATGACAACTTAGTTGTCAAAATATGTATTCAGGATACGATAACCACAGTCTCCAGAGTAGACTGTTCAGACATACAGTTTGAGTTTATAGGGAAATAAAGGCCAGCTAGAGGCAATTTTTTAACGCATAGGGCATCTTACAAACGTTACAGAAAATCACTTTAGAAACGAGGATAACGATCTATTTTCTTTTATTATTAAGTCAAGAATATTTCACACCAACCTCTTACAATATTATATTTAATTTTCTCAATTTTACGTTTCAGGGAAGTGGAAGGTAATCCAACGATGTTTCCTTAAATCGACCATTCCTCCAAACAAATTGTTCTATATAATTTGGGAATCAATACGTTGTTCTGTCTCAACAGTAAACATAATTTATGCATTAACAGTGATGAAATATTGCATGGCCCTTAAGTTCGATCATTACATTCAAATCTGTTTCCTTTTGATTACAATAATCGACTTCTATGTTAGAATGCACTGCCAGTACTACGATGAAAAAGGAATTCTTATTACTCATCCTTTGTATACAGCAAAGCATTATATATCTGGTGCTTTTATATTGGATCTTTATTCTAATTTTCCATTTTTTCTCTTAAGAATTGACAAAATGTTTCATGGAGTGTTCAGAGCTAAAATACCGATTACATTAATGCTAATTACCAGACCATTTCAAGCATATAGAGTGTATTTTGGTATAGAATACATTCAAAGCCAGTCCAAGGAGGACAAAGCAATTTTAATGGAAAGGATCAAATATGCGGTGATGATTTTTGTGGTTTTTGGAACATGCGCCTGCGTTTTGGAACACATAACGTGTTCTTATGATCATGATGGTGGATTTAAATATTCATGTAGTACTTATAGCTGGATCAGTCGTTCCTTATTCGCTAACAATATATCGCAACCAGAAATGGTGTTATTAACAAATTATCAAATACTGTCGTTGTTCACTACTTCCGGTGCTGGAATTTTTACAATGAAGACATTTTGGGAAACGACAGTGGCTTTAATCTTAATTTTCGTATTGTTCGCATTAAAATGGTTTGTTTTGGCTAAAATTATTAGTTCAGCAGTAAGTAAAGGCACAGTTAATAGAAATTAAATTTGATAACAATATACGTTTCGTGGTGAATGAATATATTTTACGAAAATTAATACTGGTAGCCGTAACTTTGTGGTAATTCATTTTGAAAATAAAATAAAATAAAACAATAACTTTGTTATATATACCACTTTATTCACATATAATCGTGACCGCGGTTTCGACATACAATGTCATTATCAAACTGCAAAAGTTACAGGCCTACATAGAACTTATAAGTGACACAAAAATATATGGGGGTGGTTTATGATGTTATTTAAAATTACTACTATATACTTAACTATTATATACAACATTGGAAAAGAGGTGTATATATAAGGTCCAACTGTTCGTTTAAAACGATATCTATTGTGTTGTGTCGGCTTTTAAAAATCTCTAGGGCCTCTAAAATATTTAATTTACGACCTTTCTCGGACAAATGCAATATTTTACGGTGACCAAATGTATGTCTTTCTGTAATAAGATGTTGAATCTGTCTTCTTTAGTTTATATGACCTCCTGTGTTCTTTTTCCCGTATAATAAAACTTCGACCAGTCTGACCTATATATACACTTTTACAATCGTTACAATATAATTTGTACACTCCTGATTTATTATTAATATCTCTTTTAGGTTTTGCGTTAAAAATGAAATTACTTGTTTTTACATATGGTTTGTAAGCTATACTAACATTACTATTATTTTTTGAAATTATATTTCCAATTTGCTCGCTTATTTTACCGAAGTAAGTTAACGAGACAAATTGTTTCAAATTAGCACTATCTTTAGGATATACTAAACTAAGGGCCACTTGTAACTGTTTTTTCTTTAGTATACTGTCAATTACGCTACTTTTATAACTATTGTTTACCGCTATTTGTTTTATAGTATTGATTTCACGAACAAAATGTTCATTAGACAAATGAATATTTAATGCTCTATGTATCATAGAATTAAAAAATGAATGTTTGTGTGTCTTAGGGTGTAGTGAATTATTCCCAAAGATTCACTACACCCTAAGACACAAACATTCATTTTTTAATTCTATGATTCATAGAGCATTAAATATTCCTTTGTCTAATGAATCTTTTGTTCGTGAAATCAATACTATAAAACAAATAGCGGTAAACAATAGTTATAAAAGTAGCGTAATTGACAGTATACTAAAGAAGAAACAGTTACAAGTGGCCCTTAGTTTAGTATATCCTAAAGATAGTGCTAATTTGAAACAATATGTCTCGTTAACTTACTTCGGTAAAATAAGCGAGCAAATTGGAAATATAATTTCAAAAAATAATAGTAATGTTAGTATAGCTTACAAACCATATGTAAAAACAAGTAATTTCATTTTTAACGCAAAACCTAAAAGAGATATTAATAATAAATCAGGAGTGTACAAATTATATTGTAACGATTGTAAAAGTGTATATATAGGTCAGACTGGTCGAAGTTTTATTATACGGGAAAAAGAGCACAGGAGGTCATATAAACTAAAGATGACAGATTCAACATTCGCAAACCATCTTATTACAGAAAGACATACATTTGGTCACCGTTAAATATTGCATTTGGCCGAGAAAGGTCGTAAATTAAATATTTTAGAGGCTCTAGAGATTTTTAAAAGCCGACACAACACAATAGATATCGTTTTAAATGAACAGTTGGACCTTATATATAAACCTCTTTCCCAATGTTGTATATAATAGTTAAGTATATAGTAGTAATTTTAAATAACATCATAAACCACCCCCATATATTTTTGTGTCATTTATAAGTTCTATGTAGGCCTGTAACTTTTGCAGTTTGATAATGAGATTGTATGTCGAAACCGCGGTCACGATTATATGTGAATAAAGTGGTATATATAACAAAGTTATTGGTTTATTTTATTTTATTTTCAATATATTTTACAATTACTAATCTTTATACTCTATCCCTGACCACTTTTTAATAAGTAAATTTATTCAACTTCAAGTAATGGTGCAATAATATACAATATGTTCTAGGCCTGACAGACTTATATACAGGGTTAGGCAAATATATGGATCGATTCGAATATCTTTGATATGGCTACTTAGATTTCCACAGAGAAGACTCTTCACAATTAATTAAATGCAAATCGAGAATTCGATGAGTATATTTATACACGGATCAGACTTCCGGTTTAGTCGGAAACGATGTTAACTTTTTATTTTAAACGGAACACCCTATTCAAATTTACGAATTTCAATAGAGCTCTGCTGTGGTACTTTAGCAATGATAAGGTTTGGAACCCTTTTGTTAAACAACGACAGAGATATTTAATTAAATCTAATAATGCAAATTTTATTGAGAACAATAAAAATGAACACAAAAATATAAACAAAATCAATATTAGTTAAGAAAGTTTTCAAAATGATGACCGTTCACTTCGTGACACTATGCAAGCAAATCTGTGAACATACTCTCGAATGACATTTGTCAAAGGCTGCTCACGAATTAATTGCACTTCCTCAATTATTCTCTGTAACTCGTCGAGATTATGCGATCGCCTAGTATAAACCACAGATTTTAAATGACCTCAAAGGAAAAAAACCTAGGAGATTTAAATCTGGAAACCGTACGAACTATTCAATGAATCCTCTATGACCAATCCATCGATTTGGGAATGTTTCGTTTAAAAAGCTTCTAACATTAAGGGCATAGTGCTTCATCTTGTTGGAACCAAACACTTACAAGTAATTCCCATCTTCCTCAATATTAAGAACTACCTGATCACGTAAAATATCTAAATATCTCTGTCCAGTTAGTGTACCATGAATGAAAAAAGGTCAAATAATACGGATCCTGAAAATATCAGCCCAAACATTCAATAATTTCTGCAGATGTTGTGTATGCACTTATAGCATCCGATGAGGGTTACCTATTGACCAATATCGAGAATTATGGCGATTAACGGTACCATTCAAATAAGATATAGCCTTGTTGAAAAATAGCAAATTGTATATAAAATATTTGTCATTTTTGCAAGTCTTCACTCTTTCGCAAAATTCAATTCTACGATCATAATCCTCGTCCAATAATTTTTGCACTAAATGTGGTTTACGCGGATGATATTTTTCGTGCTTCAATATTCTAGCAACTGACTGGCAACTTACATCAATAATTTAGTGTAGAAGATTGTGGTAATTTTTCTAATGCTATAGCCATATTTTGAGCAATAACTTCAATAGTTGTGACTTTTGGTCGTCCGCTTTTCGGTAGATTTATAACATTTCGGGCCAAGTTATACCTTCTCAATGTTTTACCAGCGACAGTTTGTGATATTGGGTGCAAATTGTTAAATAAATCGCATTCTTCTTCATGAGTTCTGACGCGGTCACCAAAACAAATCAACATCACAATTTCAAGACGTTCTTTTTCAGTTAATTGAACTATTATTAATATTTGGACGTCTACAAAGTTAATTCTGGCAGTTTAAGTCAAGTACTGAATTTTAATTCCAAAGCTTACTAAACATAAACATGATTTTAAAATATAAGTTTTAATTAAATATTTTTGTTGTTGTTGAAGCGTGTCAAACCTTATTATTGCTGAACTCCCAGAGCAGAGCTCTATTGAAATTCATAAAAAATATAGAGGGTGTTTTATTTAAAATAAAAAAGTTAACATCTAAGCAGCCATATCACAGATATTCGAATGGATCCATACATTTGCCCAACCCTGTAATTATTCAAACGTGTTCAAAGTGTGTTGAACATAGTTGAACATGCGCTCTGCCTACGTTATAAGTAGTAAAATTCGACGCACGATATCAACAATCTGCAATCAGGAATCGTCGCTAATACATGCAAATGTGTCAGTTAACAATAATTGAATATCCGGCGATTATTAACTTTGTAACAAAGGAGGAATACGTCTAATCAAATTAAACCGCGTTTAGATAGCTTTTTTGGTGATTTGCCTCCTTCATATTTATACTTTAATAAAATTTCTTGAAAGATGATGAGCCAATTGAAGTGGAAACGTGGTAAAATTTCATTTTCTGAAAAACTGGTATTAGAGTATCGCAGTTCGAATGTGAAGGGATAATCAACAATGTCTAACATTTCTGGATGGCCATTTGGGTATAAACACGGTTGATATAAGATGGATACCACGTCTTTCCACGTCTACCACGTATTTCTGCTTCTCAACGCCAACGTCGTGTTAAATACATATATACACTCGTTTTTAAATATGTGTAGAAACGATCCAGAACGATTTTGGAGGCCATTGTCACAGATGAAGTTGAGGCAATAGTTTAGTATTATGATTCTCTATTCAAAAGGAGTCGATAGATTGGCGGCGACCAGATAGCAGCTGCTTGCTTCTCTGTATATATGACAGTTTAGAGGAAGCAGCCTCATTCGTGTAGCCTGCATCGTACACCATCATGAACCGCCACTGTCAAAAAAGCAAAGGTCGCTTAATTAACGAGAAAGATTGTGGTCACCATGTTTTGGGATTGTAATAGCATTTTATTGATTGACTATAAAGATCGCAATACAACTGTCAATCGCACATATGCTTGCTGGTTGCGTAAATTACGCCCATTTATAACTGCTGCAGTTTCACAAGTTGGAATTTAGGAATATGGCTTTCAAGAAATTGAAGATCCGATAAATTGTTCTGATGTGGCTCCTATGGACTATTATTTATTTTCCTAAAAAAAAAGATCTTAATATCGTTATGAAAATTATGTCCCTATTTTCAGGATGATATTGAGTTGCAAACGGTCATAATTAAACACCACCACTGTCGATCGGCCCACAGAGTCGTGGACAAACGAGAGGTTCGGGAGACTCACTTTACCAGCGTTTCGCATACCATGTGTATGTAGTACATGAACAGCTATGATAGTGTGAAGTTGTTTATAGACTTAGGCGTAATTCGAACGGAAAGCATTTTTATAAATAACGGGCACTTTTATATCAATAAAGCGAACGCAGTTACTGCGCTGCTTGCCTACCTTAATGGCAGTTGTTAGTCATAATATAAAATTTTGAGGGGAAACCATCGGATTATTTTTACAAGAATATATAATTGTTAAATTAGAAGTTCTGTTGAAAGATAAAAATTACAAAATTTTCAAAACATATGGTGCCTACCTCTTATCACTTAAAAACTAATGAGACATTTAACATTCTGCGTGACTAAAATGCTTGATTTTAAAAGTGAAAGCAAGTGATATGTTCTTGTCTTTCTATTTTCTTTGGAAACACTAAACTATTTTCAAATTTCAAATCACTTCACTTCATGAATAATATGTGCTGTTGACAGTTGTATTCGATCTTTAAAACCAATCAGTAAAATGCCCTTACAAATCCTTCACAATATTTGTTTCGGAAATACTATCCATTGCTGATAATTCCTTCTCTTTCAAACGGCAACCTTTTAATATCAATTCTTCAATAAAGGGACTTTGTTAAAAATTTAATGACCACACGGTATCCAATTTTTATTAATCCAAATATTTTTATGTAGTAGTGACGTTACCTGATTGTAGATTGGTAATTATCGCGCGCAAAGCTTTACTATTTGTAGTTTAATTTTAAGCAGTTTAATTATAGCAGAACACATGTTTGAATATGTAGAAGCCTGTTAGGCCGATAACATATGGCGCTTACATCTTATCTTGCTTTTATCTTTTCGCGTCAAGTTTTTTAGGATGACTATGACATGATATGATTTCTAATAATTTTCCGGTAAGTATTTGCGGAACTTAAAGCTACATTATGAATTTTCTAAGTATTTTGTTCCTTATTATTGTGTTAAGACAGACTTCCAGTATATTTAATATTGAAAGATATTATTATTTGCTTAAATTCATGACTACAGTGTTTCATTATGTTATAAGTTCCGACAAACTATGTTACTTGAATTAACACTCTGTTATACAGAGTCTGTACCTACAAGTAGTATAGAAAAGACAGTAGTCTTGTCTACATGTAATCTACACATTTCACTCGATCAAATTCAATTTTCTCAACCAATCAAATAATGGCTAATAAGTCAGGGGTGGTATATACAGACGTATTTTCGTATGATAATAATATAATTATTGTTGTATAATTTAGATCAAAGGTAATACAAAATTAATCGAATACCAGCATAATGTTACCGTAATGTCGAAATTCTTAAAGAGGAACCTAATAAAGGAATCACTGCAGAAGGAAGCGGTAGAACATTACGAGAATCTCTTCAGTAAAACCCAAGGATATGATACAAACTACACATTAGGAACATTTTTCTTAGTTTTGTGGGCAGACTTCACTTACAGTAAATACTGGCCAGTATTGGAAGTAGCCGATCTATTCGGTGGAAATAATGCCGCAGACATGCGTTATTTATGTACCTATTTTAAGGAATTACATTACAAAAAAGACGCAGAAATTATTAGGTGTAACGATGTGCAGGATTACTGCTTTGTTGTATACAAGGGCAAGGTTAGTATTATTTATATTTTATTTATTTGCCTCTTTAAATCTCGCACTTATGTTTTATTATATATACCAGATCTAGTAATAATAAATGTTTCGTGGTGTACTTTTAAGGAAACACACGTATATAATCTTTTGTGTTGATCCACCGTTCATGAGGCGTAACTTACGTATACGAGGGTAATTCGGAAACTACGTAGCCTAACAAAGAGAACAAGTTTTTTTGACAAAAACATTTTAGTCTCCAGTTCGCTCAACAAACTTATTGCTATATGCTCTTACGAGCAATAGTCTTGCGCCTTTTCACTTACCTTGATACCTAACTTCAGATCTATCAACTTACCCCAATAGCATGATTGCCCCGGAGATCTTAAGCTAATGAAACCAACTCAGTTATAGAGGCGAGCGGAAGGGGGATCTTCTTTTTATGAGGGCCTTGCCATGTTTATATTCTTTAGCTGTCGAGTGAACATAGACACTGCCGATGGTAAATTGAATAAATCAAAGGTATCTACGTGTTTCATATACTTGTATCAATAAAACAAGGGGGAAGGGGGATCTTCTTTTTATGAGGGCCTTGCCATGTTTATATTCTTTAGCTGTCGAGTGAACATAGACACTGCCGATGGTAAATTGAATAAATCAAAGGTATCTACGTGTTTCATATACTTGTATCAATAAAACAACAATGTAAACAATAACAATGGAGGATTTATTGTAACTCAACAACAAAACAACAACCTATAAGATATTGTGCCACAGAATGTCAAAATAAAGGTTGTACCAACTTGACTAACCACGTCATAATAAAATATTAAAAATGATTGAATGCAATAAAATAAAAACTATATCTAAATTTGATCAAAGCAAATAATTACGTTAAAGTAGTGAAGATTTCTCAATAAACAAAGTAAGTTCCGGTCATGAGTAAAAGACTCACCACCCAGTATAGTGAATGCATGAAATTAATTAAATTGCAGACTATAAAATGACTAATATGTGAAACAAAAAATAGATGCACATGAAAGCAGGTGCTTTAGATAAATTCTATAAATTAGATCATACGATTTAAAAAAAATAAGGTCAATGATTGAATTGAATTGACCAATAATGATTAGCAATTAAATTAACTAAGATTCTTAATCTAAGAATTGCATAAATAATTTATCAAAGATCTTTAATAAACACATACTGTATATGCAATAATTAATTTATATTTAACACACAATTAATTATTTAACTGCGTAAACTTCAATTTACGAAAAATTTGTGCAAAATAAACCTATAAAGATTAGTCCACACTGTATATGTAAAAAAAATATATTAATTATAGTACAAAAATCATTAATTTCAGTTAGATTAATAAAAAAATTATTTTACACTAATTACTCCAAAAATTAGGTTTCCACCCCGTATAGGTAGATATGATATTATGTAATCACAAAAAAATTTGAATAATGAATTGAATTCTTTGCACTAAGAAAATTGACACAAAGCAAATCGATAATTAAAGGTATGACACTCTGACAATTACAGATCAAATTTAATGATTCTAATTTATATCTAGCATAAAAAATAGGCAATAATTATCTCTATAATCAATATAATTAATCTTACAATTATCTTAACTTGAACAGATCGAGTGGAACAACACTCTGGTTCTATGAATTATACTCAATGAATTTATATCAGAAAGAAAAAAAATGTGCTTAACAAAGCAGTGTTTTAATACTAATGAAAAAAAGATTAATTAAACAATTTATATTTGATATACACAATTTATACCAAATTTTACACCAATGTTGGTCCTCAATAATTAACGTAGTGGTGTTAACTTAGCACGTGGTTCTTGCAGGAAGGAAAAAAGCAGCGGTCTCGTGGTTCAGCCTATTTTCAGCCTATCGGGTTTTAAAAATTGGCAGAACGGATTACTTTTTCATTGAATTTTAGTGATACTAGGCCCCAAAACAACTTCTCTGTTAGATAAGAAGGAAAGAGAAAGAGATATAAGAATACGAACTGCCTAATTAAGATAACGATGGCTTCTACAAGATATTCTCAAGAATCACTCACCTTGTTCATCGATTTTTGCAGTCTATAAAATGGCGGATTCACAACATGGCCGAAAAATATATCTTCTCTAATTCGTGAATATACACGACAAATAACGGTAGAACTAATTCCTCGATATTTTCACCAGACTAATTAGAATTTATAAACCGCTATTGCGAACAGAAAACACTTTTTCATAAAATTCTAATCATTAAGACAATTTATCACCATAAAACAATGAAACTAAACACTCAGACTTGAAAAAGAGCAAAATGAGAGACAACATTGCCCGATAGGCATTTTTATATAGGACAGTTACGACGTCATACGAAAAAAAAAACAATATTTGAAAGAATATTTCAATTACCTTATATTTAAATATTTTCAACAAGCAAATCGACAGTAAAGAAAAGCTACTACCAATTTACAATATATTTCCTTTTAAATTTCACTAATTAAGATCCACGAATCGCTAATTACTACCTTTTGCTATAACTCAAAATAAATACTTATAGATGGCGCGATAAGCCGACACACAATTAGCCAATACGAAATACCAAATAAATGAAATACTAATTAAGTACAATAACTCCTAATAATTTCTATACTCAGTATATTTTTACATTAAACAGCATTGTTTAATTACAATTTAAAAATACAGCTTCGATGACTTGCGTAATTCCTATATTAGAACACACCCATATGCATTTAATTCACATGTAGATTTATAGTGCATATCCGACTGACCTGACATATGTTTGACTCCTTACTCAAATAATGATAGCCAGTAAAATTCACATTAGCATTGTCTAGAACGGCACAAAAAAAAGACGAAGGTATTTATCAAATGACATCCAATTAACCCTCTAACTTAATCTGAATTATAGAATACCCATATGCATATCGCTGGTCCGTGTGAATCTAAATCGCATGTACTTAACTGTCAAAGGAATGTTATTTAAAAGTGTAAACAACACACCAAGAAAAGGAAAAAGATTTAATTAACTATGAAACCCGTACAAAATTACGAATTTAAGTACTGGTAAAATTAGAAGACACTAACCTGCCTCTGTTATAATTAACACCTTTACAGATAACCAACGCTAGATCAATTAATTGAACTAAATTAACCATTAACTAAACAATGCAAGAATCCGTTATTAACAGATCTAATAAATGTGTAAACTATTCCTACAAACAAAATTAGTGAACCTGTTATATATATATATACCCGGTAATTCAATAATAACTAACAAACCAAAATGCAAAATAAGGTAATTTAAATTTTCGAATTTAGGAGTACGAGTGATTAGTAATAATTATAGCGCATACTAAAAATACACAGGGGCGAAATCGACGTATAACATTATTCCAACGATATTCCAAATTAGTAATGCCTTTATTGTAGGTCGATGAATCCAAGTCCTCGAAATAGCTATTTACAGCAACGATTACCTCGGAATTACACGAAAAACTCTTACCGCTGAGCCATTTCTTCAGGTTTGGAAAGAGATGATAGTCGCTGGGAGCCAAATCTAAGGAATAGGACGAATTAAGCAGTAATTCAAATCCCAATTCATAAACTTTTGCTATTACAATCGCAGACTAGTGGTCAGGTGCGTTATCCTGATGGAAAAACACTTCTTTGCTAAATGAAGCCGTTTCTCTTTGATTTTGTCGCTTAAATGTTGCAATAAATTGGCATAATATCTGTTACCTAGAAAGTTCCCAATATATGCCCTGTACACAAAAAAGGAGATTTTAATAATTACAGGCCCATATCAATCCTACCCAACTTTGCAAAGGTGTATGAGGCTATACTATATGACCATATTTACTCTAACATCAAACATTCCTGTCGCCAAATCAACATGGTTTTATGTCTAAATGGTCTACTACTTCAAACCTCGCCCTTTTATCTCAGGCTGTATGTGAAACACTAGACAGAGGAGAGCAGATGGACGTTATTTATACTGACTTTTCTGGTGCCTTCAATACCATTGACCATGCTGCTCTCCTGGGTAAAATGAGTTTGTTCGGCTTCAGCAACTCGCTAATAATGCTCCTTTCTTCCAACCTTACTGATAGAAGGATTTTTGTATACTATAATGGTTACAAATCTAGGACGTATCTTTCTACATCCGGAGTGCTCCAGGGTTCCAATCTTGGACTCTTATTATTTAACATCTTTGTTAATGATTTAATAAGCTCTATTAATTGTCGTGTTTTAGCTTATGCGGACGATTTAAAAATTTTTCATGGAATTGGTGGTGTAAGATGTTGGCCTTCTTCAAGAGAACCTGGATCGTGTCACAAATTGGTGCTCTTCAAACAAATTAAATTTAAACACCGACAAATGCTGTTTTATATCTTTCACCAGAAAACCCAATAGATATCTTTCCAATTATTCTATTAACAATACCGCAATCAACCGAAAAATGCATGTCAATGATGTTGGAGTTATTTTTGATGAAAAGCTGACCTTCGCTGATCATGTTTACCAAGTCACTACGTTAGCATATCGACCATTGGGTTTCATTATCTCTACGTGTAAGGACTTCTACAACATAGCTTCACTCAAGTCAATTTTTTATGCGCTAGTTGTTAGCAAGTTAGAATATGCCGTTGTCGTGTGGTATCCAATATAGGACTGCTATATTAATGCAGTTGAATCTATACAATGCAAGTTTCTAAAGTATTTAAGTTATAAAGTTGATGGAGCATATCCTCCTCGTGGTTTGGACTACAGGTTGCTCTTGTATCGTCATGGAGTTGATTCGCTGGAAGCAAGACGCATCTAATTAGTTAAAACTTATTCAAAAATGTAATTCTTTATAAGATCGACTCAGCTGATTTACTTGCAGAAGTGAATTTTTGAGTACCTCGTCCAAACTCAAGAGTGAATGAAACGCTTCTACTTCCAACGGCTAGAACAAATATTTTGCTGAGGGCTCCCATGGTGCGTTCTGACAAGAACTTTAATTGTTTAAATAATTTTTCTGCAGACATTTTTCGTTAATTTGTTTCTTCGTTTAATGTTCTTGTTCTTTTCATTCCCTATCCATTTATATTTCGGTAGTTTTAATTATTTTGTGCTCATACAACAACATTGAAAATGAAGGAGCGGATTCCAATAGTGTTGAATCCAGCTCTGTTTCGATTTCGGTTGGTGTTAAGCTTTTCAAATGAAAGTACTTTATCACTGCTCTCAACTCAGTCTTTTCCATTATTAAAAAAACATGACGTTCACTTTGGCGTACTATCAAAAACAGACTAATCGATAGATCGCTCTGTACTGTCGTATTTAACCTATTAAAGGATGATTCTACAGAATGGTAAAGAAGATTTCTGCAAATATTTGCCATCTCTGTCTTAGGTTACGTAGTTTCCGAACAAGCTCGTAAGCTAGTTATTTATTTTGTTTGATAGCAGTTATATTAAAATTTAGGTGTGTTTTTGACTATTTTATTTATTTAACAAAAAAACACTTAAACCTAATTTATTAAAGTAAATCTTACAAATACCACTTAATTAACCACTTAAAGTTAAATTCTTTAGTGTTAATTAATATATTGTTGATTTAACTTGTTTGAATGAGACTGTATGTCTCTTGATGCTAAATATGATACTGTTCTGTTTTTAAAATGGTACTTTTGTCTCTAGCTGCTAGTGTGAGACTGCTAATATCATGCTAATATGATACTGTTTTGTACTGTTTTGCCAGTAGGTAATAATTCACCACTACCCAAACACACTATTACATAATTAAATGCGTGCATTGGTTGTACATTGTACTGGTTGACGTCATAAATACGAGAAAATTTCTAGCTGATCAATTCTTAGTAATCGTACCTATTGGCAACAATACCAAAGTTTACAATAGGGTTTCAATTGGTCTAATTTTAAAATATCATCACTAATTAAGTATTCGTTGTAGATTTAAATCTTAAAGTAATAAATTTGCAAATATAAAGGATGCTGTCTCTTAGAATCTAATGTTTTACAATTTGAATATGATAATAAAATTCTGTTTATATATATGGAATACTATTAAGGAATGTATCAATAGCAGTAGAAAAATGCATCGGAAGAAAAGGAAAGAACAAACGGAACGAATGGTATAATGACCTCTGTCAGAAACTGTTAGTAGCGAAAGTGGAAACAAGAAACAAATGGTTAAGATCAGGACGAAATTAAGATAGAGAAGAATATGAAAAAATGAGGAAAGATTGTAAAAAAGCTTTACAAAAATGAAAGAGGGAGTGGATGGAAAATGAGATGAAAAACATCGAGGAAGAAAATAATACCAAGCGATATTACCAAAAAATCAATGAGCATAGCAGACCATATAAACATAAGGTGAGTGGCCTAAGTGACGGGGAAGGCAAAGTAGTTGAAAGCGAGGAACAATATAAAGAAGTATGGGTAAATCATTTCAAAGACCTACTTAACTTAACGACAACCAATACGATGAAAGATCACTTAGGGAGGATGACGATGAAATGCAAGAACCAACATTAGAAGAAGTGAAAGAAGTTATAAAAGCTAGTAGAAATGGAAAAGTACCCGGAAAAGACGGTATAAATAATGAATTACTGAAATACGAGGGAGATGATATGCAAGAATACATATACGCACTGATAATACGGAAAATATGGACTGAAGAAAAGATGCCAAAGGACTGTGAATCAGGACAAATAGGACAAGAAGGGAGACCAGCAAAACTGCAAAAACTAAAGAGGAATCACACTTTTAAGCACTACATACAAGATCCTATCATCCATAATACAGAGAAGATTAGCAAATACAACGGAAAATCGCATTGGACAGCATCAATATGGTTTCAGAAGCGGAAAATCGACTACGGACGCGGTGCATAACATAAAGCAAATACTAGAAAGAGCATATGAGTATAATATGGCATTATATTTCTTATTTATAGACTTTCAACAAGCATTTGATAATATTAGAAGGGATAGCTTAGTGCCAGCAAAACTAAGAAGGCTAATAGTGATGACCTTAAAATCCACAAAAGTTAGTGTGAAACATCGAAAGGCGTAACGAACGGATTTGAAACAAATAAAGGTGTCAGGCAGGGCGATTCCTTGCCCGCGACGTTATTAAATCTGGCTCTGGAGCATGTGACAAAGAAAATAAACAAGGGTATGCTAAGAACACGAGGAATCCAGGTGGTTGCGTATGCGGATGATGTAGTAGTCATAACAAAAAGGAGAGAGATAATGGTCGAAATAGCACAAGAAATAAGTAAAGAAGGGGAGACATTAGCTCTGAAAATCAATGAAACAAAAGCGAAGTTGAGAGTTGGAAAAAAGGTCAAAGAAAACAAAAGTATTCAAATAAAAAACTTTACATTTGAAGAGGTCGAAAAATTCAAATATCTGGGTATTATGATATCAAACGATGGAAATAGAGATGCTGAAATAAAAGAAAAAATTATGGCAACAAATAGGGCCTTTTATGTCAATAAGAAATTGTTAAAGAACAGAGATCTTTCTAAAACGAATAAATTAAAAATATATAACACGATAATAAGACCAGTACTAATGTATTCAGCAGAAACGATGACAATGACTAAGAAAGACGAAGAAAATCTAAGAATACTCGAACGGAAAATATTATGAACCATAATCGAACCAATAAAGCTAACGGACAATGAGTTTAGAATAAGATGATGAACTGCAACAAGAAATCAAAGGAGAAGATATTGTAAAAAATTAAATTGCAAAGAATAAAATGGCTGGGGCATGTATGGAGGGCGGAAGAAGAATCCGCAATCAAGCTGCTATTGAACTGGAAGCCGGGAGGAAAAAGAGAAGAGGTAGACCGAGATCCAAATGGCTAGAGGATGTAGTAGAGGAGCAGGTATTAACAACTGGCAGGAAAAGATTTTTTTCATTTTGCATTAAATAAATGTATGGTGGTGGCATAGTAGGCAACTAGTTATACACCAGTAACATTTTTCAAATTTGTCAAATATTTCTGGTTTCCATTCATACTTAAATTTTAAATTAAATACATTTTATTAAAAAATACATAATTTATTTGAAACAAGTTAATTATCCCAACAGACGTATACCTTGTGCGAAGACAATTTTAAATATTTTTAACAAATTCAAAAACGATGGTTTTTTCCAATCACGTGTTAATAGAAAACGCGAAGCTGAATATCATGTATTATGTAGAAGGACGGTCTGTAGAATCGCTTTTAGATGTAGCCAAGCTATTTTAGAGTACCTATCGTAAAGTTCGGTGTTCAAAACGCTGAAAGAATTCAAATATGAAGCCATACAAGATATCAAACCATCAAAAGATTTTCGAGGAAGATAGACTAAAACAACTGATTTTTGTGATATAATGTTTAATTTCTTAAATGAAAACGAAATTTTAAATAAAATAATTTTTACTGATAAAGCAAACCGTTCCATAATAGATTTAAAGAGTTTCATGTACATTCTGTATGGCAATCTAAATTATTTCCCGTTGAATGTTTAAACATGCATATCTTTAACAGTTAGAAAGCATAGTAAGATGAAACCTATTTAGTTTTTTTTTTAGCTAATAGGAAAATGTTGGATGTAATTTTAATAAAATAAATACATACTTAGGTTATTTATTAATATTTTTAAAATTTTTATTTAGGAACATTTACATTTTTCGGTTTTAGTCTTGCAGACCTTCGTTCTCTTATTAAACGAGCTGTACTAAACTACTCTCACTTTCTGCTGAACTCGCTGGAATACAGAAGTATTTTCTAGCACATTATTTTAAAAGTTTTAGCTCCATTCCTGTTACCTAATAGAAAATCCAAATAAAAAATGTAATTACCCTTTTTTTTAAACTTCCAAAATAAAAAAGAATCTATGTCTTGATTTGAATTTGGCATTTCGAGGTATTGCCTTTTAGAAATTATTACATCGGCTGTAATTGATTTTACTTTCTCTTATTTCTTCTTGCAAGAATCCAAATAATGAAAGTGACTTTTGATGTTGACTAATCTCTGTTTCGATTACAGGCATTTGTTCTTTATTTTCAGGATCTATTTTCTTCATAATATTAAACATTTGTTCTAGAAAAGAAGGAGTCCCAGTAGCATTTTCAGTACTACGAAAAGTCTCTTTTAAATTGGGGGTCTCAGACAGTTGTTACTTTAGTAACTGATCGCCCTTCATATGAAAATAGCCTTGCTTTAACAGATTCCAAATGTTTGTTACATAGTGTCTTCCTTTCCTCAATCTTTAATTCCAGTAGTGATGCTGTCAGATAATGTTACAGTCCAAAAGTTATTGGGATTATTACAGAAATAGTAAAGTATTTATTACCTACAAGAATTTCCCACTACTGCTTTTTAAGATAAATTTCTTCATTTTATAAAACCACTTATTCGTAAGATACCACGAGGGTATGTACTTTTTTGTTATATTTTCTAGCTTTTTGATACACTAATTTTACTATCTTAGATATATTTCAACCTTAGAGAAATACTATCCATCTTCTTTGAATGTGTTAAAAATATTTAAAATTGACTTCGCGCAAGATATACACCTGTTGGTATAATTAACTGTTTTAAATAAATTATGTATTTTTCAATAAAATGTATTTAATTTAAGATTTAAGTATGAATGAAAAACAGAAATATTTGAAAATTTTAAAAATGTTACTGATGTATAACTGGTTGCCTACTATGCCACGAGCGTACATTTATCCGTATGTGTAATGCAAAATGAAAAAAAATCAATGCATTATACCTATGTGTAATGATAAAAGAAAAACCCGGTATATAATACGTAATAATATATGTAATATATATACTATAATAAATTAATAATTGCTTATAGCATCATTACTTGACTGCACTGAACTTATTCTAAACTAGTTACTGTACATATATTTATTACTCCGGGCTATCTGGAGCGTTCTAATAATAAATCAAAATAATTAATTAATGTAATAAATGATGAGCATTAAAAGGTCCAAGATGTTCAGTAAATTTAAATAAATATATTAAATAAAAAAATGAATCATAAAGACTTTGTCCTTAAGTTTTATTTAGTATTAAGTAAATACAGGCATGAAATAGATTAAAATTGGCGAAAAGTAAAATATATGTACCCAGGTGACAAATATGTAATAATCGACTGGTTGAAAGAAAATAATGAATTCGTACATGTAATTAAATAAGTTAATTATAAAACCATACAGTTTACTTGCTCGCGTTTATCCAGTTCACTGCGTAATTCGTCGGTCGAAAGATAGTTGTTTTCTTTACGTCTGTTGAAACGTAGAAATGACACGCTAGTACGAAGGGTAGTTTTATGATCAAGGTAGGAGTCACTCAATCACATTAGAAACAAGTGAGGTTACTGAATTAAGATCTGATTAAAAGCATGGCGAAAAGGGTTGTACCGATTTATCTGCAAAAAGGTTCTGGATAAAATATTATCGTGAAGTTTTTAAACCGATCTTACTTTTTCTGTTGTATATCTTTTATTGCTTCCTCTGTGCCCTTTTTAGGTTGTACACTGCCATTTTTTGATAATACTTCTTCTCTCACGAAATAAAGTAACACAAGGATTTAGAATTTAGAATTTTACAATCATTAAATGAATAAAACCAAATCCCATCAACTCCCTCAAAACTACGTTTCGATAATAAAACTGTTGTGTTCTTGAGAAAATGACATTGTTATCGGCCAATATTAAAAACAACAATTGTTTCGTCAGCACAGTGGCTTCATCAGGTACTTACAGCTAAAGAGCACGTTACAAACTTAATTAAAAATATAAAATAAACAAGGTTAGTATTATTTTCCAAAGTTTAAAAAAAAACCTAAGAATTTACACAAATATTGTAGGTAGTGAGAAAATGCCAATCTGTTCGGCCCTAACTCTTGTACTCGCACTATAGGGTACTAAACGTGTTCAGGCATAAAATTTGTTTTAATAAACTAAATGTACATTTCTATTATCGTCTAAACAGTTTTTAAATGAATAAATTTAAAAAAGGTGAGTGATTTCAATGTAATTTATCATTAATTGATTGTCTAAGCTTTCAAGTAAATTTAATTTATTGAATTGTTCTATCTTTGTTGTTTCTAATATGTTTTGATCAATTATTGTTAGTTTCTAGTACTAGTAACCATTATTAATTGCTATTTGTTTGACTAAATTTAGTTCTTTTTCATAATTTTCTTTGGATAGTGGATAATAAATTAATCTATGTAAAAAACTGTGGAAATCTGCTAATGTGTGTTGTATGGGATGTGTTGGCGAATTATGTATGGTTATGTCGGATGGGATTCTTTATGGTAAATGTTAAACATTAATTTATTTGTTGACTTTTTTAATAGTTAGATCCAAAAAATTAATGCTATTATTTACTTCTTGTTCCATGGTAAATTCAATATTTTTATGCATAGAATTGACGAACTCCAGTAGCAAGTTTGTTTATGTGTTCCGGCGAAACAAATAATATCGTCTACATATCTATGTCAAAAGAAAATTTCTTTCTTAGGGGATTATTAAAAATGATGGATTCTAAGTGGTTCATGAAAATTTCTGATGGTAATGGACTTAACTCATTACCCATTATTAGTCCTTCACTACAAGTGTATATATAATTTAATATTGAATTATTAAACTGGATGTAATTTTGTTTCAGAACAATATTTAACAAACTAAGATTTCAGCTTATTACCGAGTTAGTGTTCTTAGCTATAAGTAAGTTTTCAATTAAATTAACGGTTTCGGCTGGAGGGACACTCGGCACAGCATAAAAAATTCATACGAATTAATTAAATAAATCAACGATATTTCAATACTTCATAATGCAAAACTGGTATCATTTGATCTTAAAAACTTATATCCGAGTGTGTAAAACAAATTTTGTGCGTGAACATGTTCAATCAGTACCTTGCAGATGGTGGTTGAAAAAAGTTGGAGAAGACATTTTTCAAACATTCTTCAGTATTAAATCCTTTTATAGAAAGAAAGTTCTATAAGTGATGGGAGAATACGCAAAGCGAACAAGCGTGTTCAATTTTCCTGCAGCGGTTCATACAGTATGTTGCAGTATGAATGATGTTGCATTATTATGTTAAAGAACAACATCCTTTAGACTTAGCAGTATGGGTTTCCTTTGTCTTAAAAGTCTCCCAAATTGCTGACAATAAAGTGCATAAGTATTCCTTTATGCACGACTACACTTTTCTAGGTTGTTAATTTGCATTTAACGATAGTTGTGGAGCAGATGTGCGCCTTTAATTAAAATGAAAAATCCAATCGGAAGCATTGGAAAACGCTTTGTCGGATGTCTGGATATGTTTCTCTTGACATTTGATGGGTAATATTGTGCTTTATTATCGGCAGCGATTTAGCAATAACTGTGCTACATTATTGTGCAATTACGAGATCTAAAATATGGAAGCACGTGTCTGTACGTGGAAGTAATCATTGCTTAAATATACGTCGCGTAGGTTCATGAATATACTAATATGTTTTTAACATTTTTGTATTATTGCAAGTATTTATGTCTTGTTGATTTTAAATTAAAAGGAAAACTTCATCATACAATATAGGTACGTAATATAGAGATGATAAAAACGTCTATTATCTGTTACATATTGAACCTCACCTCGCGATAAGAAAATTCAACTCATAGTTTTTCTTGACTTTTGTTACAAATAATAGAGATAATTACTATTCAAACTAATTTTTTGGATTTCAAACTTAGATTAAAGTATATACATATATAGATAGATACTATTATATTAAAATTGGTTGTATTTAACATATTATAACAGCTATCAGCTTTATTATTAATAGAGAGGTGCATTCGAGTAACATCCCACCGGCGGCTTGTCCTAGCCCGTACATATATTTTATCAGTCGCCGTCCGAACACAGTTCAGTGCACTTCGCTGGTTTACAGTGATAAATAATAACTTAATAATGTCACAAATAGCCAGAAAGAGACCGTTTTACGATGTAGCCTATAAATTGATAAAGGGATTTCCAGATGGCAACGGATCATTTCGTTCATTTTGGAAGCATTACGGTAAAGGGACGTTACCTAGAAGAAAGGATTACTAAATTTTCAACCATCCCTCCGTGAACGTATTGCATGTATGATTAAATTCGAACTGAAAACTAAGAAGCTGCGGTTATCTGTGAACGAAACAGATTGTGAAATAATTCCGTTGTTAATGTTATGGTACGTACAATGGAACCACATCAATCGTCACCTTCAATTTTACTAGCTTGCAGAAGAGTAAAACAATATACTGGCGAATTAATTTCAGCGTTGGTGTTGAATACATTGGAAAAGTTTGAACTTTCAACAAACCAAGTGTTAATGTTTATGTGTGATGGTGCCGCAAACATGTTCTCTGTAGGCCTGTCTCTAAAAAAGATTGTGCTAACTTATTACATATTACGTGTAAAATCTATGTTTTTACATCTGGTGTCAGAAACTATTCGATGTAGATACATTAATTGCAAGTACAATTGTTTTTCTCAAATCCCCAAAACGTGTTCGCTAATTTCACAGAGTGTGTCCCGATATTCCTGAACTACCACTGCCATTCTTATACGTTGGGGAACATGTTTACAGGGAGCGTTTACTGTAATCAATATTTTGATAATATTAAGAACGTAGTTTTTAAATTCGATCCCAAAGATGCTGTAACTATCAAGGAAAGCCAGTCAAGATTTCAAGATAGCCAGGTTAAAACAAATTTAAAAAATATTGAGAATAATTACGTCGGACTAGTGGAGGCAATAGCAGAATTAGAAAATCATTCGGTGTCGTTAGTGGAATTTCTGCAAATAGTGCATGCACAGCTACGCAAGACGCAGAAAATGTCTGTGTTCTCGAAAGGTTTCAAAGTATTTTAGAGAAGATTCAGATGTTGCCACATTAAGACAAACTTGTGAAAGCGCGTCAACAAAACTGTTAAGTTATTTAAAAGATTATTTTAATTATGCAAATATAACATCAGTAGATGTAGTACGCTCATTTTCTGCATATAAGCACATTTTTTTCTTCGTAACTCGCTCGGTTTCCGGAAATTACTGTGGAAACCCAGTTTGTAACTTCACGGAAGACGTTTAAAACGGTAAGTGTTCCAGACTTTACCCGAATAAGGGTTTTAGACCTAAAAACATAAAAAGATATGTTTAATATCTGAGGGCATGAAATTTATATACGATTATAAACCAAAAGAACTTTAGGATATAATAAAACACAGTTGTATAGTTTCAAAATAATATATATGCACTACATATGTTTCACCACACTGTGGCTTCATCAGGTGGATGAATATACTAATTCAAAATATCAATTAGATCTTATATATATCAATACAAAGTACAGAACTAATCTTATTCTAAGAGGGGGTGGACATGTATGAGTTTTAAGTTTAGTAGGGGGGAGTTATTTATGTCTAGTTGGTCATCTAAATTATACCTAATTTATTATATTTGTTAATTTCTAAACTTTCTAACATATTAAGTTTTTTACTTTTATCTAGAACATGCAAAGTTTAAAAATTAGTGTTGAATTTGTGATTATGTTCTAGGCAATGATTGGCAAAAGTTGAGTCTGTCTTCTTGTCTCTGTGGCTTCTTTCATGTTCTTTCATTCTAATATCAAATGTCCGTCCTGTTTGTCCGACATACACTTTTTTACAATCTTCGCATGTCAACTTGTAAACCCCTGAGTTTAATCTATTGTCCGTTTTATCTTTGTTGTTTTTTATAGCGTTTTGTAAGGAATTGTTGGTTTTGAATGAAATGGTCTCTTCTTTACTTGTTTTTATTAAGTTTCCTACTTTGTTTGAAATTGTACCGATGTATGTGATAGAATTATAACTAAATGTTTTATTGTTTTTTACTGTGGGGTAAATTGAAGATATCGTTTTAGATTTCTGTAGTTTTTTTAGAATATTATTAATTAAATTTATGGTGAAACCGTTATTTAGCGCTATAACGTGTATTCTATTTAATTCTATATCGTAGTTTTCTTTACTCAACGGGACGTTAATTAGTCTGTGAAGCATTGATTGATAAGCAGATAATTTGTGTGTAATGGGGTATCAATCTATGCTTCACAGACTAATTAACGTCCCGTTGAGTAAAGAAAACTTCGATATAGAATTAAATAGAATACACGTTATAGCGCTAAATAACGGTTTCACCATAAATTTAATTAATAATATTCTAAAAAAACTACAGAAATCTAAAACGATATCTTCAATTTACCCCACAGTAAAAAACAATAAAACATTTAGTTATAATTCTATCACATACATCGGTACAATTTCAAACAAAGTAGGAAACTTAATAAAAACAAGTAAAGAAGAGACCATTTCATTCAAAACCAACAATTCCTTACAAAACGCTATAAAAAACAACAAAGATAAAACGGACAATAGATTAAACTCAGGGGTTTACAAGTTGATATGCGAAGATTGTAAAAAAGTGTATGTCGGACAAACAGGACGGACATTTGATATTAGAATGAAAGAACATGAAAGAAGCCACAGAGACAAGAAGACAGACTCAACTTTTGCCAATCATTGCCTAGAACATAATCACAAATTCAACACTAATTTTTAAACTTTGCATGTTCTAGATAAAAGTAAAAAACTTAATATGTTAGAAAGTTTAGAAATTAACAAATATAATAAATTAGGTATAATTTTAAATGACCAACTAGACATAAATAACTCCCCCCTACTAAACTTAAAACTCATACATGTCCACCCCCTCTTAGAATAAGATTAGTTCTGTACTTTGTATTGATATATATAAGATCTAATTGATATTTTGAATTAGTATATTCATCCACCTGATGAAGCCACAGTGTGGTGAAACATATGTAGTGCATATATATTATTTTGAAACTATACAACTGTGTTTTATTATATCTATATAATGAAGTTTCGACAAGTATCTCCTTCGTCGATTATTAATTTAGAACTTTAGGATGTAGTAAATTAATATATTTACATAGCATCTCTTCTTGAAATAATAAACATTCTACAAATACAAGATTTGATATCTAAAAATTTAAATATTCCTGGGTTTAAACAAAGATGTTTCTGTTGCTGAAATTTATTACATTGCCTTATGTTATTTACTGCATATATAAAATCGGATCCGAATGAAGGTATATAATAATAATATAATTTGTGAGATCTGAAATCCGATTTGATCTTGTATTGGATCTCAGATTTGGATCTAAATGGATATCTTTATTGTAAAGTTACGCTTTTTTCAAAGCACTAGGTCGGCCCTTTTACTTAGAACACCCATTTTTCATCTTTGATTGATCAATTTGTTCTAAAAACGACAAACAGTTTTGGGTTGACAAGAGTGAATTACAGATGGCAATTATGTGATGGTGATTGTCTTTGGCTAAATCGTGTGGAACCCACTTTCCAAGCCTTTGAAATTGTCAAATACTTACAACTGCTTGCAAATAGTTTTCTGCCAATAATTTACTGCTGTAGTAAGTTCTTGTTGTGTTTTTACGAAAATTACTTGCAGCGCTTCTTGATCAAAATTGGACACACGGACACAACCACGAAATTTTTTAAACTAGTGTTGACATTCTTTATTGTCAACAGCACCTTCCCCTAAAGCATTGAAAATATGTAGATTTTAAAACTTTTATCACAAAAACTATAGTTTTTATGCATAACATCTATTCGCTAAACTTCACACATTTACACATATAAGATATTTTTACTTTATGTTGCTAAATTATCACCGAATAACTTTATCTTGCTTTTGTCTTATTCCGTGGTGAAAAGCAGTAGCTGTCCTTTTACAAACAGTAGCTCTGACGTCAGTGGGTGCTATATATAGTGGTTTTATGATGAATCCCGCTGATGTAGCAAATAATTATGCGGGTATTTTGGTGGGTATGACAAACGCCTTAGCCACCATAATCGGATCTCTTGTTTTTTAGAGCACTAACGGATATAAAATCTTGGAAGATAATAATATGTATAACTAGTGTTTTTTCACTATAAAGATAATTGTGTTCGCGTTATTTGGATTAGGTGAAGAACAGCTGCAGAATAAACCTAAACAAACACCGAAGCAGAAATAATTGAAGTCTTATACCTTAAAACTATACCTAATAACTTCTGCAGAAAAACTTTTGACGCATGGATTCTTTTTCTAGAGTTGCCTTGTTCCTTTGCATATGACTGATGAATTAGTCTCGGCTACTACTCTTTTAGCTTGCGTGTAGTTCTGGTCCTGCTTCTCAAGCTCTTGCACTTTAACCTTGGAAATTACAAATAGCTTAGCTGATCAGATCTCTCACGCCTTATGTATTTACTTCGGTAGATGACCCATGTTTCATATTCGCCGTTGGCAAGAATGGAACCCATCGGAGCTTCTACCTTTGCTAGAATTACTGCTTTAACCAGACATAACAAATCGAAAGAAACCCCTCCTTGACGCTTGGATTCCTTTTCTGAAACTACCTCGCTCCTTGGCATATGACTGGTGACCACGGATCTTTTAGCTTGTGCTCGAACTCTGTTCTCTAACCCTTGAACTTCAGCATTGGAAATTCCAAATGGATCTGATCTTGTCGGACATGCGATCGATTTCCTTTACGGTGTTAATTCTGATGGCCTTATTTATTTATTTTGATTAATCTTTGGCTTTCTATATTGATTTATTCATATGGCCTTCCTGCCTTGCAACTTTAGCAGTTCTCGTTTTGTATCTTATAGATTCTGTCCACATGAGTAGTAAAGGAAGTAATAGTCCATCCGATCAGAGCCCCCTTTGACCGGATAGGACTATATACAGGGCGTTCTTGTCGATGTCCCCAGGGGAATGTTAAAAATGCGCACCAACTTTAATGGCTAAAGATCACATTGTGTGCAAGTTAAGTTACAGTTCATTTCAATCAAATCGAGTACATCTTAAAAGTCAATATACCCATTTTTCAGAATTTTTAAGTCGTGTAAATTTGACTTTCGTGAAGTCTAAATGTCTAATTCTTTAAAGAAGTTATCCATGACAATCAAAATGTCATTATTATTACTTACAAAATACATATTTAAAATATTAGTTACTTATCAAATTTTTATTTTAAATATACATTGAATAATAAATAAATAAACACTTTATAATATGAAAATTAATATTTTGTTGTGCCACCATTTTCTTCAAGAACTTTATGTAACCTTCGGGGCGTCGAAGGAATGATATTCTACCACAGATTTCCATCTTTAGTTAACTCCTCACAGCCATCTTTAATTGCGATCCAAAGTTCATTTCGATTTTGGGGCCTAAAATCTTTTTTATACATTTTCTTGACAAGTAAGCCCCAAATGTTTTCCAATTGGTTCAAATCGGCACTGTTTGTTGGGCAGGGCAAGAATTCTACATTATTGTTCGCAAACCATTGTCTCAACTGCTGCCGTACGCACGGGACAATTATCTTGTTGAAAGATAAAATTATTCCCGTATTTGCGATACTCCGGGAAGCATAATATTCTCCAGGATATTCAAATATTCATGGGCGTTAAAACGGCCTTCAATGCGCCGTTCTGTACCTGAGCCCTGTGCGCAAATCCAGACCCATACGTTGCCGGAAAATCGCCTTTATATTTTGACTGGATTAAAATTTATTTCCTGAAATCGTGAATTTCTTGGACGATAGACTCTTATGCGACCAGAATGTGTAGATTGAAAATTGTTTTCATCAGAAAAAATAACATTTTCCCAAAAATTTGGTGAAAGATATATAACAAAAAAGGATACGAGCCTGCTTTTGCTCTTCTGTCAAAAATGGTTTTCTAGTACTAGCTGAGTTTTTTAATTCTTCTGCATATAGTCGACGATGAGCCGGGAAAATTTGTTAAAAAAGCCGCTTGCCTCGGTAATTCAAATGGGTTTTGTCTCAATTGGTTCATAAGAGCTTCGTCTTCTTCAGCAGTGTATATTTTCGAATACCCCGATCCTTCCTTTCTAGTAATTGCTCCTTGATCCCATCTTTTATTTGCCTTCTGCACAACAATATTATAATGCCGAGCTATTGTCCGTATCGATCAACCGTCTTCTAATTTGGAGAGAATTAAAACTTTGTCATTTTCACATAATTTCGACATCTTGTCACAGTGACAGGTAAGTCAAACAAAAGTGATTAATAAGATCGACTTAAACCATTCAAAATTAGGTGTACTCGATTTCATTGAAATTAACTGTACATCCTATTTATTTTCTTAATTTTTCTTCTTCTGTAGGAAAAAAAATTATAAATCAAATTTTAGGTAAAAATATCAGTGGCTGGTTCTAAATTGAAGATTTTAAATCCGGGAGGTAGTTTTGGATGTTATCTAGCAGGGAAAACTAGACAAACTATTACCGCCACCGCAATGGTTCATGTTGAATTGCTCTACATCAAAGGTGATGTCTTACACAATATTAGTCAAAAGTTTCCTGTTCTAAAAAGAAGATTAAAAAAAGCCCAATTTCTAAAATTGGAATATATGAGCTCCAAGTATATGGAGGTGTCAAAAGGAAAAACTTATATACAAGACAGCAATTACATAAAAAAGTGGCAACAATTTCTAATTTATCCAAATAATAAATGGTATGCCTTATACAATTATATCTTAAATGTACATGCATCCGCACTTACTTCAATGATCGCCATAATGTTTGTCATCAAAATGACCACTTTTCGCAAGTATCACTACTACCTGTATATTTTTGATGTAATTTTTATCACTAAAATCATAGTGGGCTTTCACTTAACCTATGTAGACCACGAGACTGGGATATTGGTTAACGACTTGAAGGCCATATCAAAGAAATATTTAAAGGAATGGAAAGGATTTTGGTTAGATATTTTTACTTGTTGCCCTTTTGAGTTAATAGCCATATTAATAACAACAGACGACGTGTTATACGCTTGTTGCCGGATAAATCGCTCATTGAGATTTATACACCTTATGGTATACTATAATAATTGCAAAAATAAGTTAACTGTTAGCAAGTTGTTGAAATGGACCTACCTTATGTACATGATGGTTATTGTCATTCATTTTATGACTTGTATATGGTAAGTTGAATTTTATAGTCTTTTATTTTTTTCTTGCTTGGATAAAAGCAAGCATTACTGATATTTATTTATTTTATTTATTTATTCTTATAAAGGGGCTATACAAGACGTATAGTCTCAATAACAGTGTAGCACAATTATATAAAATAATAAAGTAATAAAGCGGGTGTACAAAAAAAAATTTAAATATCACCAAATCAAAGATTTAGCCAATATCATAAAGCCTGTAGCCTAAATAAACCACATCTATACTATTACAGTAATTAGCATTATTTACACACATTCTACACAAGGGCATGTTTATACATTTGTAGGTATTACATATTGGCAAATAAAAAGTAGAACACAAACGTGTCATGTAACCACCAGTTTACAACTTTAACACAATACGAGGGAAGATCAGTAAGTACCCGTGTTTGGAGACAGGTGGCGCTGCTGAGGGAAGTTGGTATTACCGTCGTGTACTACCATCTGTCAGACAACACCATAATAAATTTCAGACTGATTCATAGGTTAGTTTTTATTTGGCAGCCAGTTGTATCACACGTGTTTCGTGTTTCTCGATAAAATGGAAAAAGAGCAATATCGGAAAAACATGCGAAGAAATAAAAGCGAAGTTGGATGCTGTCTATGGGGACCCTTCACCATCTATGACAACCGTAAGATATTGGTTCAACGAATTTAAACGTGGTCGTACATCTGTTTTTGATGAGGAGCGCCCAGGCCGCCCGGCAGACGTGGTTACCGAGGAAATCGTTGAAAAGGTCCACGACATGATTCTCGCTGTTCGCCGAACGAAAGTGCGCGAAGTAGCAGAGGCCGTAGGCGTGTCGTACGGAACGGCAATTAATATTTTACATGATAAGTTATCGGTGAGAAAGGTGTCGGCCCGATGGGTGCCGCGATTGCTTATGGTGGACAACAAGCGGATACGGTTGTCAATGTCGAAGCAGTGTTTGGACCTATTACCGCCCTGTATGTTGCGATTCCAGCTAGGATTAGGGCGATGATAAATGATAATCAAAATAATAAAAGTAATGATAATAGTATTGTACAATGGTGGTTGATACACGAAACCGGCGGCGTCGGGGTAGAATAAATATTCGTATTTGCAGGCCACAATAAAATTCGTATTAATTAAATAAGTAATAAAAGAGCAGAGTGTCCTTAAGCGCTTTATTTAATAGTAACACAAAAATATTCCACACTACACTGATTATAAATAAACATAACAAATACAACAAATAATAATTACGATTCGCCACGTGTATTGTTAATTTCCGTTTAAAATCAACATACACAGATACGTTAAACTTAGTGAAAGGGTCATCTCTGTTGCGTTATTTAATTAGGGATAAATAACGAAATTGAGAAACAAACAAATAACTAGAGAAAGTAAAAGGGTACTTAGCTTGTAATTGTCTGCTACGGTCTTCTTGTGATAGGGCACAGGAAACTGTTGATGGTGTTTTTAGGGAAACACTGAACAAGTAAATTCGAAACACTGGAGAGAGATAAGATAGAGTAGGTGGATGCTGAGGTTTATATATCACCGCGAGGGGTATGGGTCTTTTTACTGACCGTGACCTAAAAGGGAGGGGTGCAAAAAGAGTCAGAATTGATAAAAATCATGATACGCTCGCGGGATTGAGATATCGATTAATAGAGATATATTCGCGAGATCGGCGATAAAAAATGGATTCGGATGATATCTCATAGTAGACAGTTCGGAGTATTTATAACGAAGTTAGGCATGCCAGGTGAAACGATTAATTACTAAGTGCCGGGGAACGTAGTTTCATCAAAGAAAATGTGTCTAGATGATTTTTGAATAACCCTATGTACATTAGCCTACGGGTGTCGTTTGATATCTGGATTAATAACGACAATTACTACGTTATTGAAAATGGCGCGAGAATCACTCTAGACAAACTATCAAATATCTTGCTTCAGCTATAAGCCAGACGTATGAGATTTTTACAGAAGAATGGGATTAATGTACCTGAAAGACTCGTACCTTGCTTATAACTGAATATTAATTAGAAGGCGAGTAATCTCATAATGAATAAAAAACCCACGCTAATTCCTAGACATCTAACAACGGAAAGTTTTCGCGGTTAAACAGAGGGTAGGTAGCTTTTCGTAGAATCACGGTCGCGCAGATGTGGTGACGGTCGAACTTTCTCTTTAAGGAATGCAACTGGAAGGCTGTATATAAGGCTGTGTTTAAAAAAAACAAGGCGCGTACAATTAAAAAGCGATGTTTTTTTTTAAACTGAATTATTTGGTTATACGCGAGTGTAACAGACCTTTTTAAGAGAAATTCGCAGGAGTTTTTGCGTCGAGTCGTCACCGTTGATGAAACCTGGATCCATTATTATACGCCAGAGTCCAAGCGACAGTCAAAACAATGGATTTTTCGGGGTGAATCTGCTCCGAAGAAGGCAAAGACGGTCCCATCGGCCGGAAAGGTCATGGCCACGATTTTTTGGGATTCCAACGGAATAATCCTCATGGACTTTTTGCAGAAAGGAAGAACGGTCACGGGGCAGTACTACAGTGAATTATTGGACCGATTCGATATAAAATTGAAGGAGACACGGCCCCATTTGGCTAAGAGAAAAGTGCTGTTTCACCACGATAATGCACCAGCGCATTCATCCGGAATTGTCGCGGCAAAGTTGCATGAACTGCACTACGAATTGCTGCCGCACCCACCGTACTCGCCTGACTTGGCTCCCTGCGACTTCTTTCTGTTCCCCAACATGAAAACGTGGCTTGGGGGAAAAAGATTCAGCTCAAACGAGGAGGTTATCGTCGAGACAGAAGCGTATTTTGCAGAATTTGACAAATCGTATTTTTTGGAGGGGTTAAAGAAATGGCAGAAACGTTGGGAAAATGGTATTGTACTAAAAGGTGATTACGTTGAAAAATAAATAAAAAATTTGTGAAAAACTTGCGTCTTCTTTCCTAACACGGGTATTTATTGATCCCACCCTCGTACGTACTATCTAGGCGATTGTATAGACACGCGAAATCTGATATTAGTCCGTCTATCTCTGAGAAAATCCAATCCATATAAACTCAAGTCAGTTGATTTCAAATATTTTCGTTGAATTTTCTCAACTCGTTTGAAACAAGGATTCTATACATTGGAGCAAAACTCCAAGTTATTGGAACAAGAGCTAAATATGAAAGCCATCGAGACGGCTTTCATATTTCGCAAATCACGAGGAATTCTTATTAGAAGACCAAACGCTCGAAAACTTTTTTGAGTTATATGAGGCTTGACCGGAAACTAAGTACCGCATCGTTGTATCGCCACCGCGGCGCTATTGTCGTAGTTCTGCGCATGCACACGTGTCTCTCTGGTTCATAGTCTTTCCGCATTTACATTTGTTAGTGATCGTTCAAGATGTTTAAGACAATTGCTGAGCCCGCCGACTGTGAAGTGCGTTCTGTAATACGGATTTTGAACGTAAGGAATATTCGGCCAGCAGAAATTCATCGTCCACTTGTAGAGATTTATAGTGAAAATGTTATGACACATGAAATGGTGAGAAAGTGGGTTAGACAATTTAATGGTGGGCGAACTAATGTTCATGACAAAACACGGAGTGGGCGGCGTTGAAAAAGTGAATGAGTGAAAACAGATGATCCATGACAAGAATGCTTAGTGATAAGTTTCCATAAATTTCAAAAGCTGTTTTGCTTGAGGTTGCCATAAGTCGCTTAAAATATCGGAAAATGTGTTCCCGGTGGGTTCCGAAAATGCTTACGGATGTACACAAAACGAAGCGACGTGGCAGTGCTTTGACATTTCTTACCCGATACAGTGTTGATAGAGATGCATTTTTAAACAGTATTGTGACCTGTGATGAAACATGGATTTGTCATGTCACTCCAGAATCAAAACAGCAGTCGATGCAGTGGAGGCATTCGTACTCCCCCAAAACACTGGCGGCATCTTTCTATGAAGAGGGTAAGAAAAATTTAAGGGTTTTTTGTACAAAAATAGCATTAGTTCAATTTTCATATTTAACCGTTTTTGCTGGAAATACCATTGTACTATGGTCGTTTTTGCAGAAACCCCTATATTTCACATTGCTTTATCTCCGGACTATTGCTGTTTTTAAAGATACCGATACATCAGCTATTCGGGTCTAGTCTGAGTTACAGGACACTGTGTAAACCTCAAAACTAGCATTTTGGGACTAAGGCTGTTTTTGTAAAAAAAACCCTTCAATTGTTTCCCGCTATGACAAATATCTGAACAATGGTATCAACTATGTTGAAAAATAATTTAAGAAATGCTCTTTCATGTAGAAATAATAATAATAATAATAATAATAATAATAATCCATGCCTTAGCATCCCCCAACAGCTTGCGCCAATTACAGGGGGCATCGGCTGGCCATGAGTTATTATTACGCCTGCGGCTGTAGACCGACTTAAGATGTTACCTTTCCGCATTTACCGTGGAATTTGGAAAACTACAGAAAACCAAACTCAGAAAGGAAGCACCGGGGTTCGAACCCGGTATTGCCGGACTACAAGGCAAGTGTGCAAGCCACCAAGCCACTAGCCCGACAAAATAAAGAAAAAAAGAAAAAAGAAATAAATTTCGTATTGAATAAAATGTTTTTATGAGTTTTTTTTCCAAAACAGTACTTACTTTCTGGACAAGCGTCGTAATACAAGGTGCTACCCAAAAATTCCCGGAATTTGAATGTGGCGCACGAAGTGTGCTAGTACAGCTCTATAGCGCTAGATGGTGTGAGCTACATCCATACAACTAAGTCAGTCTGTTAAACGGTACTTTGCTAGGTGGTGACCAATAGTTTTTGTGATTATATTTGTTGAGTTGTGTTTGGTTTTTCTGCGACATCACGTCTGATGTGAAAGAGCAAATAACGTGCACAAAATTATGTTTCAAACTTGGCAAAACTGCTGCGAAAACTATGAAAATGCTTTAGACCAGACGCAAACTTATGTATGGCACAACCGTTTTAAAAATGGGCGTGTATCGGTTGATGATGAGCGTTTCGGTTGTCCATCGACGGAAAACACGCCACAAAATGTGGCAAAAGTGCGTGTTGCTATCTTGCAAAGCCGAATTAGAACAATACATGACATTTGTAACATTTTCAGCTAGTCATACGGCGGGTGTGCCAGGTTACTCAGCATTACACAAAACGACGCCGTGTTCATGTATGCACAGAGCTGAAAAAACTGCAGAAAGGGATGCGAACTTCAGTGCCAGAATCATTACTGGCGATGGTTGTATGAGTATTATCTCGAAATCATCGCGGTGGAAGACGGCACAAAGAATTTTTCCAAGTGAAACAGTTAATAAACGATTTTATTGCGATGTTCTTCGGCGACTAAGAGAAAACATTCAACGCAAGCGGCCTGTCAAGTGGGGCAACAATTCGTGAATCCTACACCACAACAATGCACCAACCCACACGTTATTGTGCGTCAGTTTTTGGCCTTAACGAAGACGCCAGAAATACCCTATCCTTTTTTATCCCCAGATCTTACCCCTTGTGACTTCTTCCTGTTTCTGAAGTTGAAATTAAAGCTCAAGGGCAATTGAGGAGCCGTTGGGATCGGTATATTCATGCGCAAGAAGAATCCTATGCAATGAATGGTTGTGAATAAGCTGTAGGAACAATTTATTTTGTTTTTCTTTCACATTCCGGGAATTTCCGGGTGGCACCTCGTATAACATAATTAACTGATGTGACCTTTACTTGATGAAAATCCTTTGTAAAATTAAGTATCAGATATTGTGTGTGTTCACAAATATTTGTGAACACACATAATGGGAAAAAGAAATAAATAAAAGAATGAAAAAAGAGGAAAATATTCAATACAATGAAGAAAACTTTCTTAACCAAAAGAGAAATTGGCGAAGAAATAAAGACCAAGATAGTGAAGGAAATAGGGAGGCCCACGATAACATATGGTGGCGAAACTTGGATCCTCACAGAGATAAGATTCTTCAAAAGTGTTAAAGGCAAAAAAGGCAAAACAAGAGGAAACAAAATATGCAATGAAATAGTGAGACAATAACTAAGAATCGAATCTACAAACGACGAAATAGTAGAAAATCAGCTAAGATGGTTGGGACGTACACGCACAAAGTGTATCAAACAAAAATACAAGGCGTTTGCCTGCTCTTAGTCTTGTCAGTTTTGCCAAGACGAAGACCTAGGAAAAGATGGCAGGAGGGAATAAAGGAAGAAGCCAAGAAAGGGGAATAAATTAGGAAGAAATAAAAGAAGAAAGAATGGCCAACAACTAACAAGAAGAAGACATTTGTACACGATGGCCAATATTATTTTTGATACACACATTTCCGTATGTGGCGCTGTAGTAGTTCTTTAAAGCACATGTATCAAATTCATCATTTAAATAATCTGTCAATGATTACACCTATACATTTGTCAATTAGTGTGGAAATTTGAACAAAGCGGTGAAGTTAAAGACTTGCCGAAGTCGAGTCGTTTTCGAACTGTTCGTACCCCGGAAAATGTTGAGAATTTGTGAAAATGTAGTGGAGCGCCCTGAAACCTCTACCAGACGTCGTTCTCAAGAACTGGCCATTCGTTGCACGTCATTAGGCACTATTTAAAAAAAAAACTTGCATTTGCCGCCATACAAAATTCAGTTGCCCCAAGAGCTTCAGCCTAGAAACCACAAAAGTCGCCGACAATACAGTTACGCAATATTGCAGCTTAATAACCAAACGAATGATTTTTGCCGAAAAATCATAATGAGTGATGAAGCTCACTTCGATATAAACGGATTTTATAACAAGCAGAATTGTCGTATCTGGGCATTAGAAAACCCTAGTGTCATCTATCAATAATCACTTCATTCCAGTTGAGTTACAGTTTGGTGTGGAGGTGTCACCGCACCTTACCTATTTGAAGACGTTGCAGGTAATTCTCTTACTGTCACTGACGAGTGCTACCGAGATATGCTTAACCTGCAAAACATGCAGCTCCAGCAGGATAGAGCCACTTGTCATACAGCTAGGGAAACGATTAACCTTTTGTGAGCAATGTTTTCGAGAGTTTACTCTCTCGATTTATTAATATAATCGGGGGCCAAATGATATTGCTAAATCGAGAGAGTAGAGAGGTCACCCGATTTAACGGCTATAGACTTCTTTCTATGGGGATTTCTAAACAATAATGTTTATGGAAACAAATCAAACACTGTAGAGCAGCTGAAGAACAATATTCTGGAAACGATTCAAAATCTTCCTCCCTAAACCTACCGAAAAGTGATAGAAAATGTAGTTAAAAGGGCTTAGCTTTGTGCGGCTTCCAGAGACGGATATTTGTCGAGATATTATTTTGCATACATAATTTCTAACCTTCAATAAAAGATTAAGATAAAAATAAATAGACGTATTTAATTTCATTTTAAACATATTTAAGAGACAAACCAGTCACTTATATATTGGCCAGCTTATATTTTGTTTTCTCCACATAATTTATTTTAAGTTTCTTTTTTATTCCTTCTAAGAATTTATTTTTGATTTTGATGAACTATATACTTCCGTTCTTAAAATTATTTTTGGTTTCAATATACTAATCATTTCTTTGAAGGAATTCAAAAACAAATTACAATTGAGATGTTTTCTTTACATTGTAACATTGTACGAGATTATAGGATCTGTATACTAAATTGTTATATTTATTTAGGGTTACTCTTTTAGGTGGTTGATATCGTGTCCTAATGATATTTGTGTCTTTGCACCTCAACTTCGCCATGAGAGTTTGGCGTTTGAAAAATCGAACAGTACGGGACAAAATTTTCGGATTACTTACCAATATGTTGTTAGTATCTTTAGTTCTACGAGCGTGAGAAGTCAGATGCCTATGACGATAGTTGAAATAACTATAACGATCTTTATAATAATCATATCACAATTGATGGTGTACACTTTAACATCTGGATTCGCTACTATTTTGTGTTTAGGTAAATATATCCTAAACAACTACGACAGGGAAATAAGCCATTTGAACATTTTTATGAGGGTAGGTATTAGTTTAATTTTTGAATAATATTTAAATACATGGTTCGTCAAATTTAGTAACATGATTTTAAATTTTAATTTAAAAAATCTGCGGCATTCAATGGAGAAATTTTTATTTAAAAATTGAGAAAGATTTTTACGATTTCTTATTTTGAAAAAATAACTTTTGGCAAGTTTGTCCACCATTATATAAACATTGACGCCCATGTATTATTACGCTTTATATTACCGAATTTAAAACTTCCGAACTAATGTTGATTATTTCTCTTTTAATTTCATTTTTTAAATCCCGAATAGTTGCAGGTTTCTTCAGGAAATGCGCTTCTTCAAGTGACCGTACAAAAAGAAATCACAGAAAGATAAATCTGAAGATCAATGAGGATATTTAATGGCACTTAATGTCATTTCATTTTCTTAATTCTGGCTTCATCATTTTACTTCCGTAGATGTAGCTGTTCTGTCATTTTAGCCCTCAAAGAAAAATGGATCCATAATTCCATTGATATATATGCCATACAATACTGTAACACGATGAGAAGGCGTTCATAAAAAACTTGAAAATTTTCTGTAGCCTTTATTCCTACATTGTCAGTATTTGTAAATCTATCTAAAATGAAAATGAGCTTCATCCCTAGAGTTGTCAGATAAAAGTTAATATATATGTACGAACGTTTTCAGAACACATTGGGTTTTAGAAAAAAACCCGTGTTCGTATGAAATTACAACTCAGCATTTTTGTTAATATATACAGTCCGATAAGATTTAAGTATTAACAAAGATATTTTTTACAAGATGCACTCAGTTACAAAAGAAATATTGCGAATTTGAAGATAAGCGGGTTCATTGTATGTATTGTGTTAGATCGTGTATGCCGGCCAAATGTTTATATTTTAGTTAAGCGTAGATCTCGACGCGAGGCGGTTGAACTTGTGATGTTATAAACACATATATCAGTATGTCGATATATATATATATATATATATATATATATATATATATATATATATACATATATTAAAAATAATACTAGATTTTTATTGGTTTTAGCGACCTTTTATTGAATTTTGCGACGACAGAAACGAAATTGATGGGCTTTCAAAACTCTACTACCCTCTCATAAAACAATAGAAAAATCAAACATATACCCCTAAATACGGTCCTGACTACCATGCCCATTCCAAAGAACAAAAATTAAAAACCCCCGCAAACTAAAGTATTAGTTCACTTATTATATCCGCACAAGCAAGATCGTTCGTTAAGAAAATTGGTCCCGGATGTCTAACACATGTGATACACACAATGCACCCTTGTTAAAACCAAAACCAAACAAAAAAATGTGAGTTTATGTGTCTCTTCTTTGTTCTTCTTTCTTTGTTCTCTTTACTTATTTGTAGGTTAATTCAACTTTCCAACTCATTCACACAGTAGTTAATCACTTTAATGTCTCCCTACCTATTCATTAAAGCTATTTTTATTTTATTTTACTTTAATTTTATGTAATTGTCAACGATAAATGTTAACTCAATTTGTAATCATTTTTTAATATAATTTTAAACTGAAAATTGTTAATAATTGTTATGTCTCCAATTAATTCTTACAGACATTAATCACTTTAATGTCCCCCTACTTTTCTTTCAAGCTATTTTAATTTAATGTTATTTAATTTTCAACGTAAAATGCTAACCTAATTCGTAATTCATTTCTTAATATAATTTTAATTTAAAATTGTTAATTTAATTGTTATATCACACGAAACAAACACAGTTCTCATGTTCATTGTATTGATTCTTGTTTCCAGATGCTTGAAAAAGACTGAATTGATAAAAGTCGAAACGTCGTAAACAACATCAAAATTCAATAAAAGGTCGCTAAAACCAATAAAAATCTAGTATTATTTTTAATATTAAGACACGGCCAATATAAGAAAAAAGAAAAACAAAATTCTTTAAACACTAAATATATACATATATATATATATATATATATATATATATATATATATATATATACAGTGTGTTTCACTTTTCATGGGGACACCTAAATAACTTTTTTATTTTGAAAGCGATCAATATAAAATGTTTATCAGTTGTGTAGGCCATAACAATGCACCTTTTTGTGTGAATAGAGTTTTTATAAAGCCAATATCTAGCCAACTATAATTAAAATAAAAAGTACTGTTTCAAGTAAAGTCATGCTAGCGATTAAGATAAAGCAAAAAAAGTATTAGGAAAAGTTTTTACAAATCACTCAAGAACCCCTAATACCAAATTTCGCGGAAAAATTTTCATTTTTAAATTCTTCTACATTTTTATGCTATCAGTAGATAATAGTTTGTTATTGCAATAATAAGAGTGCCATGAAACAAAAAAATAATTTGTCAGTTCAAACATCAATTCACAACAGTTTACTTCAGTTGCTATTTTCTTGTTTCATGGCACTCTTACTATTGCAATAACAAACTATTATCTACTGATAGCATAAAAATGTAGAAGAATTTAAAAATGAAAATTTTTCCGCGAAATTTGGTATTAGGGGTTCTTGAGTGATTTGTAAAAACTTTTCCTAAAACTTTTTTGCTCTATCTTGCAAAACAAACTATTATCTACTGATAGCATAAAAATGTAGAAGAATTTAAAAATGAAAATTTTTCCGCGAAATTTGGTATTAGGGGTTCTTGAGTGATTTGTAAAAACTTTTCCTAATACTTTTTTGCTCTATCTTAATCGCTAGCATGACTTTACTTGAAACAGTACTTTTTATTTTAATTATAGTTGGCTAGATATTGACTTTATAAAAACTCTATTCACACAAAAAGGTGCATTGTTATGGCCTACACAACTGATAAAAAATTTATATCAATTGCTTTTAAAATAAATAAGTTATTTAGGTGTCCCCATGAAAAGTGAAACACACTGTACATATCAGTACGCGATGTATATTGAAAACATTTGTACATATTAACTTGTACTGAGTAGGACTTTGGAATGTGGGGAAAAATAACAACTCTTTTCATCACTCATTAACAAATTTGAAATTAATTGATTTTCTCGTCAATGTGTGCTGCCTGTATCTCTTGTGTATATCTAAGGCCTGCATTGTGATCATTTGGCAACAGTTGATTAATTTTCTGCACCTTAAGCCAAGTCCTTTTTAAAACCTTGGCTTAAAATTGATTTAGTAATTTGGAGCACATTTGATGGAATGTTTCAGTGATTTCTGGGAACTTCGCGTCACATTTTCCCGTACAAGTTGAATATTGTTATCAGACTTACCAAACCTCGACTTCGATACTTCAATCTGGCTCCACACCTTCTCTTGGAGTAATTACAAGATTTTTAATTCTACTAAATTCTCTCCTAAGCACAACGGTAGAAAGTCTCAATCGATTTTGGAACCTTTTCATTGACCTTGACGACGCTGCATGTTGCCATGGCAATGTCGATGAGGAGCTTATAGAATCGGTTGAGGCAGAGGAAGTTATGATCATTACAAGGTCGGGGCCAACCTAAAACTGAGCACTTGATCCAGATGATGAGGAGGTTCCAGGTTTGGCTGGAACTCTCCACTGACGACATTATTAAAATAAAGCTCAACAGCAAGTCTTCTGTTTTGTAAAAGACACATATTCATCATAGAAATTCGAAATAGTAATATATAATTTACAACAAAAACTAATATTATAAATTGATAGAAATCGCCACAGGAAATCAAGTTACTAGGTTTGAAACCGTGTACTATACGTACTTTAGTGTATTTTCATTTGGTGCAATATCAAAATATTGAGACATTGGCTTGTAGATTTTGCAATCGTACATAGTTTTTTCATAATTTCTGATTTAAAAACCGCGTACTTAAGACTGTTCTCACTTCTGGTGATGTTTAGTTTACCCTTGCAGGTTTACTTATAGTCTGTTTCAAAAATAGAAGGAGTAGCGGAAGTTACCAGTTTCACATGAGAAAAAAATAGATAGTAAATGAAGTCAAATTTGACATGAATTTGAACACATACTACAAATTTAGATGGGCTATAGTATTTATTTCTTTAATGAAAAATATCAACTATTACTTGTTTCATTTCTCAGATGTTTGTTTTTACAAATAATTATCCAAATATCTATCGAAATTGATATTTGTTGCCATTTCATATAGGTAAATGTGTTTTGGATTTGAAGTGATTTAATAAGATCACATCAGTTTAATATTAACATAATTAATTTGCTATTAACAGTAAGTAAATAGCATTATAATAAATTTTTGAACAAAATAAAAATAAAGCACTTTTTTATTTTAATAAATCGATGTTTATATTAACGTAAATTTATGCGTGCCACACACAGAGTTAAGTATACAATAAAATGATACTACTAACATTTAATTATATGGTGGAAGAACAATAATCAATACAAAACAGATAAAATTAAACAGATAAATTTAACGATAAAGTAGACGAAAGAATACAAAAGTTAACGCCAAAATTATAATTAAGGTCAATCTCTATCTAATAAATTATGTTCACTATCACTACTTCCAACAGCAATAATGTAAGGTTCTAGAAGGTCATTCATTAATTCGTCTTATTTATACATTTCTATTTCTTTTTTTATTATATGATCGATACACTTTTCCTATTTTTCCGTTGTAATATCTTCAACAGCAGTCAAAAATATTTCACGCAAAAAAGTTGTGTTTTTAGTAGCATAAAAGGATAGCTTCCTTTTATTTGTGCCTATATCAGTTCTAGTGGATTTAATTCGCAATGGTATGGTGGTAATCTTAAAACATTTCTATCTGGATTTGCAGCTATTTAATCCACAGCATATGTATTAAACAGATTTTAATGAAGTTGCACTAGATTCACTAGTGCAGTCCGTACCATTTCTAAATCAAATTCAATATTTTTGAAACGAGGCCATTCTTAAATATCACATTTTCTTCTATCAATCCACATCTTTTCTTTTGAATGTGCTTCATTTACCCATGTCTCGTCTAAATAAAATATTGGATTACCTTCTCTTCTGTATTGTCTAACTGTGGTCAAGTATTTTCTTCTTCATCTAATAATTTAATACTTTTCGATTAATAATGCTTTCCTTTTACCTGCAATAAGAAAAGTAAAAAGAGCTTTCTACAACTAACTTGAAATTGATGGATTTTAAAAATCTGTATAACGTTGTACGACTCATTTTTAGTATATCAGCATGGGTATCTATTTCTGACACAATTTTGTTCAAATTTGGAAGTTCGTTTCTAAAGAAGAAATTACGTACTATTTGACGTACAGAATTTTTAATAGTTTCACCGAAATTTTTTGATATTGGAAGTATTTTTTATAATCTTTGACAACTCGATATCGAATTAAGTTAATTTTGCAATACCAACAATAAGGAATAATAGAGTCAGAAAATGAATAAATAAAAACCTAATGTGTTTGAAACATTAGATACACTTGCAGTAGTACCTCTATTTGACGTTTTCAATGAGAACGTTTTAAATGTATTCAAAATATAATTTTTTTCATCCAAAAATAAATGTCCTATATGAGAACGCTTTCTCGGCGGTGAAAGTGTTGAAGTACTTGGACCTGGAACTTCATTCATTTTTGAAAATATTAACTCAAAAAGAACTAATTGTTAAATAATAAGCGGCCATAACGATGATAAACACAATATAATAAATATTAAATTGACAAAATATTTGTTTATGTTTTAACAGGTTGCATCTTGAATAAATACATCGTGTACAAAAAATTTCGGACACCGAAGTAAATATCTGCTAGTACAAGAAAAATTTATTATTTATTTTTTTTGAACAAGACATGAAATATTACCTACAAATTAAGAATGAGTAATAAAAAAAGGTACTAACATTTTATTCAATAAGAACAAGTCACAAGTAAATTGTGCAAAATTAACAAATTCATTGGTCTTATCGGCAAGGAATGGAAAGTTATTTTTCGAGTAGTTTTCTTTTCTATACGTTCATGTAATAATTTTATGAAAAATTACTTTCATGCATTTAAGGAATTTTCAATCTTGTACTAACTTTTTAAATTTTTATAATTTAATTTTCGTTAATATATTCTCTAAATCATACTACATAAATAATATTTAATAACAAATTATGGCCGAATCTAACACATATCTTGCTGACCAATTATTTCATTTATAATATACCACCAATTTTTTCATATAAAACAATTTAATTTGAAATATACCATAAGTAAGGAGAATGACTGTCATCCTTTTGAAACTAGATAGAATGTATAAAAACAATTAAAAAAGTTTAATAAAATCTATGGAAACAATTTTCGTGGAAACAAGGTTTCGTGTAAAAAGAAAATAAAAAGCTTCGCTTTTTGACGTGTTTCATATCTAATAATAATATGCATGTTTGACTGGGGTGTACGATACAGTGAATAGAGAAACAGGAACAGACAGAAGCAACCTAACCACAATATAAATTAATCAATTCTAAATACGTATTTCGGGAATAAATTGCCATCTTCAGTAGAACAATCTGAAAAATAATGTTAACTTTAGCGTCTTCAGCTAAGGTATAGCAAGCGCCAATTAAGTTGGCGCGAGGAGGGGGTGCGCAGAAGCCGTTTTTAAAAACGTCCACCCCCCACTGCTCAAGTAATTGTCAGAATACATTTGTCATTGACGTTTGACGGAACATAATGTCTTTGCTAGGGGATCATAAAGTGATACACGCTCAGAGGTTAGAATTATCTGACATTTGATGTAAAACCAAATACAAATCTCCCCACTACTTTTAATCCTGCGCGGACTTACCCCTCCTCGCGCCAACTTAATTGGCGTTTGCTATACAATCTTTGAAGATAAGCTCTTCACCAAATTGCCAGTGGGATAACACTAAATTCTTAACATTAAAGTAAACCCATATATACTACTTAAACCTAGCGTAAAAATAATTACTAAAGTCACAATAAAGCATACAAACAGGACTGAGGAATTGGTCCATTGTCAGAACTCATTAAATTACTATTATTTATATATACCTACCGGTTGTCCTTGAAATAAAAAGACAACGTATGGAAAATGGAAAGATGTATTTATATAGAATATGAATCCAAAATATTGTGAGTCAATTACGATGCGAACCCCAAAATTAAACACTCCCTGAAAATTCAAATATGTGCCACCAATGAATTCTAGATATTGAGAATGTATTTACATTTTGAATATCTGTACCTCTATTGAAGTTACGCACACACCGTATTTTTACACACTAACAGTTGTCGATGTTATAACAGGTATAATATCCTGTATGCTAAAGTCGTATAAAATCAGGTTTTTAATACATTTAAATAAATATGTAATTAAAAATAAAGACGTGTGTTAGATTTACTTACAAACCCATTTCAAAAATCATACTAAAATTTCATGTGCATTACGAGAACGTTCTTTTTAGAGAAATTGAAATAGGAATGTCAAAATCAGAATACCCCATCGTATTCAAAGGCGGCAATGTTTATAAACACAAGCGATAAGTTTTCTTATGGCAAGCGTTCAATAACCAGAGTCAGCTGATTATTTATATAAATTTATACTTGTAAAGCTGATATATTGAAAGAACAAGCGAAATGTATGCGTTATGTGCATTTAAGTTTCAATCTACTACCTTTAATCGAAAAATTGTAACAATCGCCAACAGAAGGAATTTGAAGCGAGATATACAATAACAAGACTATTCATTTTGTTATAGTGGGTCACCTTTATGTTTCGTGTACGACAGTATTTATGATATATTCAGTAGCGTAACACCATTTTTTTAAATATCTTTGTCATTTTTTTCTCGCTTATGAGAGGAAATTTTGGGAAAATATTTTGGGTATATATTCTATATAATTTAATCTTTCAATTTTTCATACGTTGTGTATTTATTTCAAGAACACCCGGTATATAAATACTTTCGTAGCTATCTAATTTTTTATAATTATTTATTGTTTTAATTAATCTAAGATTATTTGTAGGCATAGAGTGGTCTATGTCCCAAATATGTCAGGCAACGCTAGAATTTTCAGTCTATTAAATGTAAAATGTGAAATATGTTCCTTGTAACGAGTTGAAATTGAACGTTTAGGTTTGTCCGGTTTATATTTGGCTAACAATTTATTTCATAGATACCAGACTTTTGTCTTACTTCAATTTTATCCTTTTGGACCTTTTGCTACCTAAAAGGGATTTTAATGTGTTGAATGATTTAAACACGATTTGAAGAGAATGGTTTCTGGAAATAACGTTGAAATTTCTAGAAGCTGAGTTCTTTTTCATATCTGTCTTTTGTAAGCGGAAAACTAAACAACCCATGGATAAGAAAATTAAAGAACGCCATCTTTTGTTGAAAACTATTATTTGATTCCTTGATTATAAACTTTGTTAACATTAGTGTCTTCGGAAAATATCTATTTCTAAGTTATTATTATTTCTAACTACTAAAACATCTAAAAATGATATTTGTTGGTTGTTTTCTTTTTCTAATGTAAATTTAATTGTTGGGAATTTCGAATTTAATTGCTTTAAAAAGTCATCTAAATTACACAACTTTGTATTAAAGACCGCGAAAATATCATCCATATACCTAATCCATACTTTAGGAAAATATTTAGCATTTCTCTTAAATTCCACCTCAAAGTTATAAATGAGTGTGAAATATAGTCGGCGCACTTTGATAGTAGTTAAATAAAATAAAATAAATAGTTATATTTAAGCCGCGTTTTCAGTATAATCACAAATAGGATAAGATCGGTTATATATTTGAAACATCAGATATGTTTCCACAGTTGTTTCAGCAAATCGAGTTCGCCTTGGAGAAAAAATGTTTTTATATGAAGAGAACGACCGTTCGAAATCTAGTGTATATTTGCGTAATTAATACTTAATAATAATGCGTGTTAATACTTAACGGATTTGTGCACTCACTATCACTACAAATTTGTTTTATTGCTGTAAAATCGGCATCTTTCTGTAGCACACTATCTATTTTGGCTACAACACTAATTTTTGGTCGTCGATAGTATGTAGCAGTGTTAGTATAATGTCCAGTATTTGCAGTGACTTCACTAATGATAACAAAGGATTTTGTAGTTTATCAATTGCTTTAACTACTCCTTTATAATTATTATAAATTATATGTAAATCTGATTCAACTTGAGCATCTTGGAGTTTTTTTTGACTTTCCTTGATAGCAATTGCTTCTTTAGATCAAATTGTAAAACTACAAACTTAATTTGTTGGCAAAGCAGAAAATAATAAAACGCTGGCTTTAACTATGTTCGCCAGTGTGTAAGAATCGGCTGTGGAGGTCCGAGGATGTTGGGCCATTGCCTGTGAAATTCTCGAGTACGTTAAGGGGATTTGAGGAACACTGCTTTTGTGTGGGCTATCAAATCATTTACCTTTGGATAATAGAGTCGAATCGTTTCTGCCACAAGATGTAACGCATGGATTTTACTAGTAACAGTCATCTTTAAGAGATCGACCTACAACTCGCATAGTAGCGGCGCGATCGGTCATAAACATTAAGAGTTCGTCTCTCGAAAGTTCAAATTCTTCCAATGTATTTAACACCATTTTTGAAATATCTTCGGTAGTATATTTTTGTACTCTTCTCGAAGCTAGTAAGATTAAAGATAACGGTTTAAGTGTTTCCATTGTATGAGCTATGATATTCACAATAGAATTTTTTGACAACTTGTTGTTTCGTCCACATATAACCAGAGTTTTTTATTTTTCAATTCCGATTTAATTCTGTTTTCAATACGTTCGCAAGCAGATGCAGATGGTACAAAATTTCGTTGTCGAACTAGGTAGCTTATAATTCGCGTGTCTATTCCAGACGGAGCAAACCCATTCCTTATCTAATAAATAAAAAGGCAGATTGTACACCATCAGTGTTAAACATAAATCGAATAGAAATGGCTCATTGGATCGTAATCCAGTTTTTATTTTCTCGTGCTGTCCACTATCCACGTGTTTTTTGCAGTTATTATTCGCCCATCACATGAGCGGTCTATCACAAACTGAGCATTTTACTTTTACAACATCGAACATTAAATCCGGAAATTTACAAATAATGTTCTTTACCGTATTAGATAATGGTCGTTTTTTCGACCCAATACGTAACTGCAACATACTTCTATACAACGTATAAATACTTTAATACAGGTAAACACGTTCGAACGAGATGCACACTGTACTACCTACATATACCGCCTAATTCTGAGCAAACGCAACGATGCGAATGTATGAATATTTCTCCCGCTCCAAATAGAATTCCCCTGAATGCTTGCTGTAGGCGTGTCAACATCGATGTCATATGTCATACATACTTACATATTATGGAGCCGCGTAAGAAAAATTATCTGATTACCAAATTACTATTAAAGGACTATAAATTGTTTAGTCCTGTGTTATTGTAATGATTTTATAATAAATAAATTGCAATACGTTATACTGACGATGGTCACAGAAAGCGTAATAAAATTATTAATAAGCGGTTAAGAAAATTGCAAATAAAGCATCAAGAGATTTAATAAATTAAATTTTAATAATAAAGGTAACAAAAACTATTCATAGTAAAATAAATAAACTTCAGAAATAAATAAAAACTAAATTAAATTCTAGTAATGTAAAGAAAAATTTACTCTTACAGATAATAAAATAAATTGTTCATAATGAGAAATTAATTATATAATAACGGAAATTCATCCGTTTAAACTCATCACCGTAAAATAATTGATGATGTTTGGAATATTTATAATTACGAAAACCATTTAATTTTAGTATGCGGTTAACGGAAGAGCAGCATATGTCTAAATCGTTGGAAATATCGCTATGTGTCAAATTTGAATTTAGTTCTATTGCAGCGCATACTAAAATGAACGTATCATTAGGAACTCCGGCAAATAAGTCACATATTCTTTGATAAGAATTATCAGCGTGGTACCATTTCATCATTTAGGCTTTCTCTTCTAGTGTATAACGCGGCATTATCACTATTCAAACGCTTAAGAGACTCCGTATAGGGTGACAGTGGTGACACTAATTTGTGACATTAATTGTCAAATCGTTGCGCGACAGACTGTTTTGTGATTGTCTAAACGCGTTCAGGAGATTTGTATTCGAAGCGGGAGAAATATTCATACATTCGCATCGTTGCGTTTGCTCAGAATTAGGCGGTATATAGCAAACGCCAAATAAGTTGGCGCGAGGAGGGGTAAGTTCGCGCAGGACTATAAGTAGTGGGGAGATTTGTATTTGGTTTTACATCAAATGTCAGAAAATTCTAACCTCTAAGCGTGTGTCACTTTATGATCCCCTAGCAAAGACGTTATGTTCCGTCAAACGTCAATGACAAATGTATTCTGACAATTACTTGAATAGTGGGGGTTAACGTTTTTAAAAGCGGCGTCTGCGCACCCCCTCCTCGCGCCAACTTAATTGGCGTTTGCTATACATCTGTATGTACATATCACGCGATGTAACCACTTCTACCTTCCTGGCGTACGCCTTCTAAAGCGCCGACCGAATTTTCGCACTTTACTCATAAACAAGTTCGCCATAAATAACGACAAGCATTTGCCCATTGCTGTGCCATGCCGCTGTTCATAGAAGTTTCCTTCAAATTGAAAGCGATTCTGAGACATGCACAAAGTTGCTAATATTATTCTTGATAAACAAACTGTCTAAATATTTCAATGTTTCAGGAATAGGTACCGAAGAAAACAATAAACTTACATCAAATGTTACTAAATTTCACGCGGTTCCAGCATATAATATTTGATTTTTTTAATAAATTCCAACGAATTTTGAATTGAAAAACTATCTCCTTTCGTCAGGAAAATTTTTAAACACTATTTTTCCGATTGTTCTATTGAAGATGGCAACTTAGTTGTCAAAATACGTATTTAGCGTTTGTTAATTTATATTGTGGTTAGGGATTTAGGATTACTGAAACAGAATACAAAAAACAACTCTAATGACAATTTACTGTACGATTAACTATTTTCGTGAAAAAATTATAACAAGTTCTCGCATCGTCGTCTTTATTGCGGGTTTGTTTATTTACTTTTACTCCGTTGGCTTCACAATAATATTCGTACCTATAAATAGAACTGTTCAGTATGCAATTTACGATTCATAAGAACAGTCGATTGATACACATTCTGTCTATTTACACATGTTCGGGAAAAATGGATTCTTAGATGCAACGTTTGTGTTGAAAATGACGGCGGATAACGCTCGTTGTAAAAACAGTTAGTACCTAGTTAAGACATATTTATTATTAGAGGTTAGATTATGCTTTCCAATATTCAATAAACATTAATAAGTCAAAATCAATATCTATTCCGACATACATAGGGTAAATGTGTATAAGAGAACGCACGTAGTGAATAAAGTTGAAGAAAACTGTAGTTTTATATGTATAGAAAAATGTTCAGGCGCTATCGTTAACGGTGATTATTACAGAACACGTTTTAAGCATGTCGAACCCTATATCACTAAAGAAATCTGAGATACTTAATTTTTATTGAAACTGTGCGAGTGCGTACTCTTATACACGTGTGCGTCTAAGAGTTCGCAGTCTCTTGTTTAAGAGTACGGACATTATTTACCTATACTTATATACATACTTATTTTTTATAAAAAGACAAACTTTTAGTTGCTGAACATTTATTTTAAAATAAAAATGCAAACTTAAAATATTTTTCTAAACATACATAGAACGGAAGATTATTGGTAAAACGTAACAAAACAAAACAAAGATCAAAATGTAAAACATATCACGCCTCACAAGTAAAACAAATGAATTTTCCTATTACATATGTTGTGCATGATTCATGCCACCATTTCCTACATTGAAAACACATAATCCAGTCTTCGTAAGATTTTGAGTACCAACCTTTACAACCGGGACAACTCACATTTTCCTCATCGTCTCTTTTCTTCTTCTTTCGCTGAGTCTGTATGGCTTTAGACTGCTTAGAAGCAGGACATAATTTTCTCTTTGCTGCTTCGTTTTTCCTTTCTTCTTTAGCCTTTTTTGTTTTATCAAGCTCCTCTAGGTCCTTCGCAAATGGAGTACTGGACAGTATTTCAGATTTTTGTGATTTAGTATGTCGGCGATTAGGTTTTCTCTTATTTTTGGTAATGGTAAAATATCAGAAGCTGGTGTCGATCGTTTCAAAACATCAACTACTTGTGAAGTACTGGGAATAACTATTCCATCTTCAAACACTATGTCCATATTATTAATGTCTGGTGGTGGGGGTGTTACATGTGGTATAAAAGACACTTCTGCTTCATTAATTTCTTCATTAGCCTGACCATTAATTACATCAATAGTGGTGTCTTCCGCAACAGTTTCTAGTGCAGTTTCTTCAATTAAATCAGTGCTTATGGGTGCGTCTGTAACGAAGGATGGGGCAAAGTCAATGTCTTGAAACTGATCGGGGTTGTATGGAAATATCCCAGTTGCCTTGAAGGAATTCTGAGCCTTTTCAATGTTAGCAGTGCTAGCATAAGCATGGTTAAATAATTCAGCAACTTGCATTTGTGTTCCCTGCTGTAGGAGGCTTTTAAGGGGCCAACGTCTAATGGCAGTAATCTGTGGCTTGCATGTGGAGGCAAAGATAGCAAATCAATATAATTTTTTCTGCAATACTGTATAGCTTGTAAATCACGGTGAGAACTATGATTATCGAGAACTAGGAGCACTGGGTTTTCAGCAGAAGGTTTACTATAGTTCTTGAAATGCATCAGCCACTGGCAGAATAACTCTGTATTAATAAATCCAGATTCGGATATCATTTTTAAGGTACCAATTGGTGCATTGAGAAAGAGCTCATCTTTCATCCTTTTCCGCGGAAATATTATTGCCGGGGGAACATACGAACCTGTGGCGCTAACACAACATACAGCTGTCACCAATTGGCCTCTCTCAGCACTTGCTACTTTTCCTACAAGCTTTTTACCTTTGCTAGTTAAAATTCTTGGCAGTTTATTCGGTACAGTAGACAAGCCTGTCTCGTCCATGTTATATATAGAGCTTGGCATGTACTCTCTTTCTTCAAACAGTGATTTTAAGTTTTCATAAAATCTATTTACTTGGTTTTTATTAAAGCCCATGATTCGCCCCATTGAACACTTCTCGGGTTGTCGTAATGTTATTCGATGTCGCTCACAAAAGCCTTTTACCCAAGACTCCCCCGCCATTTTTTAATTTCTATTGAACCGGTGCTGTATATTGTTAGCTTCGGCAAATTTATAAGCTGCAATTTGTAAATTTTTTTTTGTAATACCGTAAAACCTGTCATCCAAATCTCGTAATTGTTGGGCTAATTCAGCCTCCATTTCTGCAGGAATATCACTATTAAATCGACCTAACGATACTGGAACATTTCCACATTTTAGTCGTTTTCTTAGAGTTGCTTCATTTGTCCCCATTTCTTTAGCTAAACTTCTTTTGCTACAGCCTGCTGCTATTTTGCGCCTGATGTCTTCTAAATTTTCTGTTGTAAATATTAGTTTTCTATCGCTTGTTCTCTTGTAACGGCTAATATTGTCCTGAATCGAGGAACTATAGATAACCAAAGAGAAATGTAAATGTAGGTAACATTTAAACAAAATTCCCCTTTACGTAATAATATTTTACGATTGTTTACTATTAAAACTATATAATTGTTATTAAAACTGTCCGTATATTCAAAGGAATAGTTTATACGTATAAGAGTGCGCAGTGTATGTATAAGAGAACGCACTGCGTCATCTTATGCGCATGGTACAGCGTACTCTTATACACATGTTTGAAATAGTAGAAAACAGTTGCTTTCTTTTATAGAATATAAATGTGCGATGTTTTTAAATCGTAAGAATAATTATTACATTATACCGTACTATGAAGAACGATTTGATTTAAAGTAATATGAGTACTTACCCGTAGGCACCTTAAAACTTAATTGCACAAAACTACAGCTCCAACAGATAAAAACTTATAATGGCCATATTGTAAAAACTGTGTCGGTAACGTAGATTTTGGTTTTTGACCATGTAATAATTTGAAATTAGATATGTTCCTGACTACTTAAGATGATTAATAGATGGGGGTACATATTTAAAAACGGCCTGCCTCCTCTTATACACATTTACCCTACAATAGGTACATACCGAGAGAATGCGGCGTTGCCACTTTTTCCTTACTTTGCGCTCAAAACACTCGGCACCGGTTGGTTGTAGATAAAAAATTTAGTTTCGTTTTATTTAATTTAATATATATTTTAAAATGGCAGCTATACTCCTTACACCTTGTATAAGAGTATAAGAATTTTCGTAATTTATCAAAAGAAAGAGATGTAATTGAAAATAACTTAACTTGTATTTCAGAATACAAATGTGTCTGTACCAATCATAAGTAAAGTCCAAACTTATTTCATCGTTTTGTGGCTACGATTCTACGGCGTTACTATGCCAACTTTAATTACACAAGCTCCGGCTTACCTTAAGCAAGACATTATGTACGCTTTATATGGTCATCATATTACTAATCACGTATTGTTCGCCAAAACACATGTAGACTTCATTCGACAGCTGTTAGGACACATGGTGCCTCAAATATATCTTCCTGGCGAGTATATTATCGAAAAAGGCGACATAGATGGTACCATGTATTTTATACATAAAGGAGAAGTAAGAATTTTAGACAAACATGGCAATAATGAAATCGAACAATGTATTCTAAGAAAGAATGGTAGTTTCGGAGAATATCAGGCCCTGAGGAAAATCGAACACGCTCGATCTGTGAGAACTTCTGTAATGTGTATTATTATTGCGTTAAAGACTGAGGATTGGAATTACCTATTAGATTGGTTTCCTGCTTCTAAAGAAATGTTAGAATCTCAATTGGCTCAATTTTCACCTGTATAATTTACTAATTATTTGTAGAACATTTCTAGAATTGTATGTATTTTTTACAATAAATTGCTTAATTATATACTGATGCGAGATTATACATATTCATTATTACAGCATAATTGAATCAGAGGTTCTTACTTTAGAAAATATTTTAGAAAAACAAATAATGTAGTATATAGAGTATCCTCACCAAAATAAGGTATTAATATTTACTAGAGCTTCATTTAGTATGCTTCTATATCTATTTATTTATTGATTTTTGTATAGTGCATTCAGCATTTTAAGAAACTAACTTTTAATGTGTTTACAACTGTTGTTGCACTCCCTGTGGCGATAATTCTCTCAGTGTTATTAAATGGATACGGCCCTATTGACTACAAATTGGGGCCCTCTAATTAAATAAGAAAATGTAAAATAGAAAAATAAAATATAAAAAAGGAAATACTATTCGTCAACTTTATTTGTAAAACAAGATATTGCAAGACGTGTGGTAATATAGATATATCAAACACATAGGTACATAATCAAAGTCATGTTCCGTATATACATAAGTATGAAACGTAAAGTAACATTAAGATAACAAACGAATATTGTCACTGGGTAGAACCTTCTTTTATTAATCAACGTCTGTACTTCAGTCGTCTGGTAAATTGGCATCTGTGTCTGAATCGTATTACAAATTTATAATTAAAGGTGCTACAATATTATACATGTCCAAATATTCCTTCTCTTTTGTAATTGTGTGTTTAAGGGCATTCTTATCATTTTCAGCACGTATGTGTTCAATATAATTGTTAATATATGTTATGACAGTTTCCCTAAATTTCGGTATTTTATTAGTTCGCCTTATGGTGTTTTTCAGTTGGGCCCATATAAATTCTATTGGGTTGAAAACGCAATGATACAGCGGTAAACGTAAAACTGTATGTCCTGTTTCTTTGGGTTCTTTGTTATCTACGTAATAATCCTTTACATATTCTTTTGTGTTCTTCGCCTCCAATTATTGTTTTTTTCGTATAATGATCTTTATAATATAAATTATTGGCTTTTAAAAATTCTTAAATACTTTTCTTAGTACTACATTTTTTAGGAACCTTACTTTGTTGTCGCGGATGATATGGACCGTTGTCCATCACTATCTCACTACCTTTTGGTAAACTTGGTAACAAAGAATCACAAAACCATTCTTCAAATAAAGATGAGGTCATATCTTCATGGTAATCTAAACTTGATGATTTTAACTTTTTTGCAGCTAATAGACACTGTCCAGTTCATCCTATCTCTTACCCAGCATGACAAATAGTTCTGTTCGCTTTCGAAACAGGCACGTCCATCTGACACATAGTTGAACTGTACCCAACTTTTGGTAACAGTATCATGAGTATCATACCACGTTTTGTATAAATAGCATGTTAATCGTCCTTCCTCTTTACATATATTTAACTCCCATTAAGTAATCATACCGAAGTTTTTGCAACCTCGGGCTTTCCATAATTGTACGACGTTTGTCTATAGTGCCAAACTTAAATCCGGCTTTCTTTAATATCAGCCACCAGGTTATTCTACAACAGTGAATATTGAGAGCATGATCATTAATTCTTTTATGTAAGCACTCAAGAGTAGGTACAGCATATTGTCTATACATAGAGTATGTGCGCTCCCTAATAGTATCGATGTCATATCATAATCATTAACTTTTTTCGACGTTCCTGCTTCACTTCATTGCATGCGAGGGGCTCCGTCACCTTTAATTTATATATTGTTCCTGCAAGCACTTTTGTTAATTGCCACGTTCGGTCAATATTCTTGGTTTGTCCATTATTATTTTCTTCCATCAGGATATAATAGATATTGAGAATGATTTGTTTAGCGTCTTGTGATAAATGCTTTCTCTACTGTCTTCCAATATCACCATCATTATTCACATCGGTCTCACTATCACTATCACTAAAAAGTAGCTACATGGTAATGAAAACAAGAGAGAAATGGTAAACTGTAACCTTCAAATATACATGCAGCAATAAAAATTAACAATAAATGATTAATACGCCAAATATTATATGTATTATATACATATCCCGCTACTTATTTGAATTTTATTAATTGTTAGAGTTAGGGATCTAATAGGTATGTTTATTACCTACGTATTTACTTATTACGTATATTACGTAACAGATAATTCTATTAAGCGGTCCTCAATACTTATAGTGCAGAGTAATACAATAACACCATTTGCAAAACTATAAATAATAAATAATTAAAATCGTATGTGTTTATTTTGCATTAATTACCTCACATACTTAGTCAGATAGGTATACGGGTTACCTATGGTAATTAAATATTGGGCCCTAATTTGTAGTCAATACGGCCAATGGATTCGTATTAGGTGAACCGAGCAATGAGAGAATTATCGCCACAGTGGGTGCAACAACACATTAAAAGTTATTTTCTTATAATTCTGAATGCACTATACGTCACAGAAAACAAATTACAAATAGTACAATTCAGACAAATAATAAAAATCAATAAATAATTGTGCGAATGATAAAATAAAATGCAAGTAAAAATAATAAAAATAAATGAAGCTATATTTAAATAAAAAATAAATCAAAATAAAAAATGTATAATCATGAAGTAAATACTTTCAGCCTGATCTGATGTAATGCGCATAAGAGCGCAATATAAATCTAACTTCGGGAGTAAATTCAGAAGTACTAATAGCCGATCTAATCCAAGGGATTGTGCCAACCATACTCAGTCCTCTGAAATGATATATAAAATTCGAGAGTTAAAAGTTGGCCGAAGTTTACAGATAATAAATTAGGGCAATCAAAACAATTGTGAATTAAACGATATCTTGTTTTAGGAGCATCGAAGAAATACGAGATTCAAGAGATTTTGTGTTCAGTATGTTCAGTTATTCATTATAATATAGTTTGAACAAAATAAAGTTTACTAGTTTACATAGCTAGACCAAATGACACAACACTATTCAAGTAGTGGTTCAACAATTGAATTAAACAAGGTACTAACTGCCATGACGTTTATAACATCAGAGCATATGTGTTTGATGAAACCAGATAAACGCATCGAGCGACAACAATGATTTCGATGTACGGATGACAAGCGAAAAGAGTATATAAAGGTAACTGAAGAAGAACTTTTCAAAAAAGTAATTACCCGGCATTTGTAGATGTTAAGATAAATAACAAAGCGATTCTCTTGAGGAACACTAGAATATACACGACTAAGATGAGATTGTGCATTAGCCTTACTATTTGCAGTCTATTTCCCCGGTAAAAGCGTATCCACGATAACTCCATTAATCCCATATAGAAAAAGATTAAGAACTAGCCAAGCATAATCGAGCCCATTGAAAGCTCTGCGAAAATCCAAGTACCTAAAGTGCGTCTAGCCGCTTACTCGCAATCAAAGTTATTAGGTATTATATATATTATATAGGCTCGAATAACCACAGTCATAAAATATAAATAACATTGTAACGTAGATTTATTGTCGTCTATTGCCAATTTTAATGTCTAGTTCATTGTTCTAATTTAATGTATATTTGAGAACATTGGAAATATTGGTATGCAGCCGTTTGATGATCTAACCAAACACATGTAAATACAAATAATGAGTTTCGATACGCTCCATTGCGATATCCACCAATTATATTTTCAATGGGGATGTTAATATTTGAAATGTAAGTTTTTTTTATTCACAAAACCTAAAACAAAATTAAGATGTTACGATTATTTTATCAACTACCCTCGAATACCCAGCTCTGCCTTGCCTTGAGGGCATATTCGACTAGTGGGAGATGTGTATACCCCTAGGGTGGCGAGCATGCGTGCTGGGAATTTCGGTGTATGAGGTGAAAGAATTTGCGATCGTTTAGCTTCATTCACTTCCGTTTGAGGTTTCAATGAGGCTGTTGCTATACCAGATTTAAGGTAGTTTGTATAGCGTATTGTGTTTAATTGCGAATATAATCACCTTTTTCGTGGATACGCACCTTAAATCTAATACCGAGTCGCTTTAACAACAACTTTTGATTGGTTTTATTAGACACGCCGACTTTGATATAATCCCGACTTCATCTACTCGAGAAGCAGTCTGGGGCTACAATAAATTTGAAGTTCGTTTGGATTTGCACAGATTCCTACCGAAATTACGCAGCAAGTGAATTGGCCACGTGGTTCAGTGCCAGTGAGTTGCATTTAATTAATTTTATCGCCAATTATTATTTCGAATCTTGGAGGTATAATTAGCTTCGCTCGCCGTTTTTTATTTCCTGTTTGCAGCCCGCAGTTTATTTTCTTTTCTGTTTAATAATTAATTTTAACGCAATGTGATTAATACTGTCTAATACAACATTTCCATTGTATAATTAATAATTAATATTAACGCTTTGTGGATAATATGGTATATTACAACCTTTATGTTTGATAATTAATCATTTATTTTAACGCTTTGTAGTCAATATTGCATATTATACCTTTTACTTTAGATATTGAACGAGTCCTGTCATCTATAATTCAATTTTGTTTATAAAAATTTCTTCGTTAATTTTTAATTAGCCTATGTTTCGCAATTAATTATTTGTTCCTGTATATTTTTGATTGTACGAACGAGGATATCTCTGACCATCACCACTCGCCTCTCAGGCATCTAAAAGATTACAAAATTATTAATTTAATTTTTGTCAGAGATATACTGGACTGTTCGTAGATTTATGTACAGGGACTTTATAAATAATTTTGGAAAAAAAAAGAAACATTCACAATATATACTGTTGTAATATTATGTATTGGTGTGAGTTTTGATTTGTAGCTGTAGCTTCCTTGTGTTCCTTTGCTCTTACACTTTGCGGGTGCGTTATAGCTTATACTTCGTCTGTGTGACGTAGACCCTCTTTTACAATTCAACAATAATTAACGGTGGCGCACTTTACAACTATTATTAAGCCAATTACTCAGTAACGTTTAGATAAGACTCTTTCCATCTTCACTGAGCTTAGACGGCCTGGTTTAGTCGACTTGCACCTTTGCCATTAACACTCTCCCACAAAGGTAAGTCTTTGGATCACAGCAGTGTTTCCACATTGCGCGCCCACGACACTGCTTTCTTCTTGGCCGACGTTTCGTCCTCTGTTGCAAGAGGCATTTTTAGAAATGCTACTACTGTTGCTGCACTGAAATTGCAGTACAGCCTCAAAGATATCCCTTATATTGTCGAAGGTTTAGATAATATATATATCGGGCGATTATTCTCTACTGAAACTTTAACATATCGCAATTAAATGAAGAAAAAACAGTTTCTGCGCAGTGATAGTAGTAGTAGCAGCCCTGAAAATGTACCTTGCAATATAAAACGAAACGTCGGCCACGAAGGAGGCAGTGCCAAGGACGCCGTTACAGACCGGAATCCCAGAAGCAATTATTATATTATTAAACTTACGAGTCGTACTAGAATGAATTTCTTTGTAATGTGGTGTTGTCGTAGATTTTACAAACATTTGATATGTAAGTAAAACGATACATTTGAAGTTAGCATGTTGTAATAATACACAACACAATTAGTAGTAAAATAGAGAAATGTAAATATAAAATTTAACTGTCCTAAAAGTAATATAAACCATTGCTTATTGTATGAAGAACAATGTGTATTCAATCCTTGTCGAATGAGATTATTACAATCGAACCAATTAATATTGTTTTGTTATAAGTACCTAATGTTTGTAATTATTATACATTATAATAAAATTATTCATTTTTTATAATTAAACATAGTACTATTTTGTACTCTCACAATTTCTACGCCGATGGGTAAATCAGGGCCGATATATGTGTAATATTATACAAGGATATAAGCAGACTTAACTTGACAGCGAGTGTACACAAGGTAACAGTATTACAAGTTCGTTGTCTAACAGACATTAGGTAACCAGTAAAAATAAAATGATACTACTACAGCTCGGTTCGCTCAGCCCATCGGCACCGAAAGATAAAAGAGGCATACAGAATAACGAACGAAAAATTATTTATACATAATACTATTTTTGTACATCAGCTTTAAGAAATCCTACGCCGTATAGTATCTTTCTTACCAAAACTTATTATACTATTTTACCACAACTGCATTGTACAAGCACCCACTTTCAGAAACTGTATTTTATATTACACCTAGACAGCTGTCGTTAGTTTAGTAACTATCGTTTTTAGAACGGGATATTACAATTGTAGTAACGTTTCAGCAACTCCAACTTGAAAGTATTCTTCAAATTTATTCGAAGAACGAGGAAGATTTTACTATACTTCAATAATTTAAAAGGAGTCAAATTGAAAGTGTTAAATTAGACATTCGGAAGAATTTCTAATTTAAACAAGACAATAATCAAAAATACTCTACTAAATACTAAAACATATTCAATAATCAGAGCAAATATTTTGATATGATTTTATATAAAGTAAATGAAACCCAAAAAAATTATTATATACAAAACGAACTGTTAAATCTACCGTAGATAATAATTTGACAACTAGATATTGTTTAAGCAAAAACAATAGTGATTCTCGAGCTTTAACTTGAAGAGCTTAATTAGTGTGGTTTTCATAGTGCCTAGACAAAGTTGAAGTGTAGTATATCCAACTGTTATTACCTATAATGGTGTTATACACTAGATCAGCGATGCACATACCGCGGCCCGCATGCGGCCCACTGTCGATATTTATGCGGCCCGCCAACGAATTTTAAAAATTGTTCGAAAAACTACAAAAGTAGGTAAAAATCCATTCAAATCAATATTTCTTAACTTTTTATTTTATTCTAACTTTTGTATAATTGTTAGTAAGATATGTATCTTTAAGTACCTAGTACTTTCTTGTTCAGGTTTACTACGTAGAACAGGTATGCTTCTCGTCGTTCCAAGCATATTGTTACGAGACTAGAAATCTGTCGAACCAACTAACGGGTGTTCAGAAACATTCGAAGTCAAAGTAGTCCTTGAAAATATGAAGTCATGTCTGAGATAGATTGATTTTTGACAGACAACAGTTGACATTTAATAATTATTACAAATCAGATACTTAAGTAAAGATATACGATTTTTTGTTCAGAGCCCACTTGACTTCGAATGTTTCTGAACACCCGTTAGATTACTCGAAGATTCGCGAAACAGAATATAGAAGAGCAATTAGCCACGAAATCGAAATGTTTTGAGTATTTTTCTATAGCACTCGACGAATCTACAGCTATAAGTTCCACTGCTCAACTCTTAATATTTTTACGAGGTGTAACGGAAAATTTTGAAGTGAGTGAAGAACTGATTGGTATGAGTTCTTTGACAAATCAAACCAAGGGGAGTGACATGCTCAAAGCTCTTCTGGAAAAATGTTCTATAATGGATTTGGATTTAACGAAATTATCTGGAATTACGACTGACGGAGCACCTTCAATGGTTGTAAGTAAATCTGGGATAATAACTATGTTAAAAGAGTATTTACAAGCTAAAAACATAGATACCAAGGAACTATGCAGTTTCATTGCATTATACATCAAGAGGCCCTCTGTTCAAAATTATTGGGATTTGAAAATGTGATGAAAGTTGTAGTACCTACTGTAAACTTTATAAAATCACGAGGTCTCAATCACCGACAATCCACACAATTTCTCGAGGATATTGAAAGCGAATATGGTGATCTCCTGTTTTACACTGAAGTAAGGTGGCTAAGTCGTGGGTTGTCACTAGAGCGGTTTCTTAACTTGATTGAAGAAATCAAAATATTTCTGGCGGAAAAGAAAAAGGACCTCTCCGAACTCGACAACCCTGATTGGCTGTGACTTAGCGTTTCTTGTAGACATCACAAATCACTTGAATGTCTTAAATACGCGACTCCAAGGCAAAGATCAATTGATTTCGCAGTTATACTCTCATGTTTCGTCCTTTCAATGCAAATTGAGTCTTTTCAGGACATCAATTCAGGCAATTATGAAGAAATTCAATAAAACTGATGTTAATTTCGCTTATGTTGAAAAAATTGATATTTTAATACAAGCTTTCCATGATTGTTTTCTAGACTTCAAAAAAAGTTAAACCTCTATTAGACATTTTCAGCAATCCTTTCAACATTTCACCCGAAAATGAACCGGAGTCAATACAGCTGGAATTGATAGACATGCAAAATAATGATAATTTACGAAACAAGTTTAACGAAGATAATTTACTCAACTTAACAAAACCGCTTATAAAGAGTTGCGAATAAATGCATTGAAATGCGCAAGCTTATTTGGATCGACGCATATTTGTGAACAGACGTTTTCAGTTAACAAAACAAAAACAGAAAATCGTAACCGTCTGGCAAATGAAAATCTGGAAGCAATTTTACGTGTGGCGGCAAGTAATGTGGAGCCAAACATAAACAAAATTGTTAGGTCAATGCAATGTCATGCATCAAAATAATAAAACATGAAATATTACATTGTAATTATTAGATTACATAATTCCAACAAACATTTCTGAATGTTCTTTTATTTTTATCATTTGTAGTAATTCATACTATTTAAAAATAAAAATATTTGTGTTAATAAGTATTCTTTGTAGTGGCCCGTCCTTGGCTTATAATTTTCTCGAGTGGCCCCTGTTCCCTATAAGTAGATCATGCGACCCATTGGTGAAACAATCTAGTGTATATTTGCGCCGTCTCACACGATCTCTTTTTTGAATTGCGTATTGTATTATGAATTGCATATAGCAACAAAGCTTACATATCTTCAAATGTTAGTATAAGATGGCGTTAATTGCTTTTATACCAATCTTTGGGTTACTTGAATATTTCTTATTACATGGTCGTCTTCAATTATATCCCTAACAAGACCAATATTCTTTTCGATAACAGCTGTTTGTGGCTTAGATACACGAAGCCTGTCATTTAAAAAAAATCGACCACTTTAAAAATAATTTTACCACCACTAAGGAACATGACTTGTTACCAAATAGCTGACTGATTTTGTCAAACCAAGCTTATGACCTAAACCAATTTTCAAATTATAGAAAAATCACAGCTCGATAATGCTCTTTGTTCAATTCGATGATTTCTTATGTATCCCTAAATAGTCTACAGTGTTTCACAGAATAACTACTCCTAATTTTCAGAAATGATAGAGGCCACTTAAATAAATATTTCTTATTAATAAATTAGTGTCCGGAAATATTTCAGTATCGAGGAGAAATGAAAAAAATCGGCTGTCAGCCGAATCATCACAACTATTTTAGTAGTTGTCATTTTACGTCAGTCACCAATTATTCCTTATTAGAGAAGTGTGTTTAATTGCCATTTTACGTGTCACACAATCTTTATTAGATAAATTAGTGTTTGATTGAAAATGCAACATTTTTACAAATATTGAATTAACAGACATGCATCTTGCCTACGGAGCAGCTTACGTTAATGCTAATGAAGCAAAGCGAATTTACGCGGAACAGTATACCCGTCACATTCCCTGTCATACATCATTTTCAAGATTGGATCAGCGTATTCGAGATACTGGTGAATTCCAAATAAAGAAAATAGATTCGGGAGCCAATTGTACTGTCCGAAATGTTGACTTTGAAAACCAAGTTCTGCAACAATTTGAAAATAACCTGAAAACAAGCATTCGTGCCATTGCGCGTACGATGCATACAAGTCACACACCTGTATGGAGGGTATTGAAGGAATACCGCAAGCATCCGTTTCACATTGAAAAAGTGCAAACGTTAATTCTAGCTGATTATCTCAACAGAGTTCAATTTGCAGAATTGTACTTGAATAAAATTAACGACGAACCAAGCTTTCCAGTCATGTTTTACAAGAGATGGCTATTTTGATACACACAATTAGTCACATTTGGAGCGAAGAAAATCTTTACACCGTTCACAGTTTACATCATCAATGGAAATTTTCTGTTAATATTTGGGCTAGGATTGTTGACTATTATATAGTGCGGCCATATTTACTGTCTGCACAATTAGATGGTCATGTGTAGAGTGGACCAATCCGGAACGATATTGGTAAATATTTGATATAAAAGCCGAAAAACTGCAATAATTTATCAATTAATATATATATATATATATATATATATATATATATATATATATACAGGGTTAGTTAAAAGTATGGAGACGGCGATTTATTGTCGTTAATATTCATTTTAGGGAATTCTGTTCATTATAAAAGTTTGTTAGGATATTTTGGTCTACATTTGAGAATATTTGAATTTTTTTTTTCTTCAATTGTTTTTTAGTAACGCCTGTCCGCGCAGTTTTTTTAAATGGGAACTAGTAAATTTTACTCCACCATTCGATAGAGAATTTTTTTCTCTTTAGAATAATATTTTTGTTTTTTTAAAATTCATTTTAATAAATTTTTTATAAGAAAAGGCCGGTTCATGTGTTTAACAGATGTACATCGCAGATAGACAGAAGCGTAGCGATAAACAAACTTGAGCGACATAATTTTATCAGTGGTTATTGTGTACGTCAAATCTTTGACAGAAATAATTCATTTGTGCAATTTGTTGCTGTTAATATTAACAATGGCGAGTTTAAGTGAACATGAACGAATTGAAATACTTATGATGTTGAGTTATGGAGATAGACGCAGAAGTTTACAAGACGTTTGTAATTTATTTAATGATACGCATCCAGATAGAAATCCAATTTCTAAATCCGTTGTTGGTAAAACTTTAAGACGCTTTGAACAAACGCGTAGCGTTAAATATTTGCCAAGGAGTGGTAGACCTAGAACAGCAAAAAGCGATGATAACAAACTGGATATTTTATTGGCTGTATCTGAATATCCCCATTTATCAACCAATCAATTAGCGGCCAATTTCAATATTTCACAGTCATCGATCGTGTCATTTTTAAAAAGTGAAAAGTATAAACCTTATAAGGTACACCTTGTACACGAGTTAACGGAAGATGATTTTGATAGGAGATTACAATTTTCTGAAGAAATGTTAATTATTTGCAATAATAATGAAAATTTTGTCAATAATATTCTTTTCTCTGACGAAGCTACTTTTTGCCTTACCGGTGAAGTAAACAGACATAACTGCAGATTCTGGTCATCGGAAAATCCCTCTTGGTTTTTGGAGCACCATACGCAGTACCCCCCCCACAAAGGTTAATGTTTGGGTTGGCGTTCTAGGCGGTCATATTATCGGTCCCTTTTTCATCAATGGCAATTTAACTTCGGCTCTGTATTTGCAGTTATTGCAAAATGAAATAATACCTGCTTGTGCTACGCTCTATCCTCATGAAAACAATGAACACCTGCCCAATGACAGTATCTGGTTCCAGCAAGATGGCGACTCACCACATTATGGTGTAAATGTTCGTCAATATCTGGCAACGTTTTTCCCCACAGATGGATTGGAAGACGAGGAACTTTGAATGGCCAGCCCGTTCGACAGATTTAAATCATTTAGATTTTTTTCTTTGGGGATACGTAAAAAACAAAGTTTACAAAGATAAGCCCGATAACGTCGAAGATTTACAAATCCGAATTACCAGAACGATACAAGAAATTCCCCGAGATTTTTTACAGAACTCTGTTCGGGGTTTTGTAAATCGATTGGGTCATTGTCAAATTACTAATGGACGACAATTTGAACACTTACTTTAATTTACTTTGTTATTAATTTTTCTCGTAAAAAAGTTATTAAAATGAATTTTAAAAATACAAAAATATTATTGTAAAGAGAAAAAAATTCTCTATCGAATGGTAGAGTATAATTTACTAGTTCCCATTAAAAAAAAAACTGCGCGGACAGGCGTAACTAAAAAACAATTGAAAAAAAAAATTCAAATATTCTCAAATGTAGATTAAAATATCTTAACAAACTTTTATATTGAACATAATTCCCTAAAATGAATATTAACGACAATAAATCGCCCCCGTCTCCATACTTTTAACTAGCCCTGTATATATATATATATATATATATATATATATATATATATATATATGTATATATATGGTAAACCTAATCAGTAGGCGATTAAAGGTCTGTATATTACTTCAAAATATATGTATTTAAAAAACTCTACATGTTTCGGCTGTGTACGCCTTTATCAAGAGAATACAAAATATGAATGACAGGATATAAATATATTCATATTTTGTATTCTCTTGATAAAGGCGTACACAGCCGAAACATGTAGAGTTTTTTAAATACATATATTTTGAAGTAATATACAGACCTTTAATCGCCTACTGATTAGGTTTACCATATCATACCAAGGTCACGAAGTTATTATATTTATATATATATATATATATATATATATATATATATATATATATATATATATATAAATTGATAAATTAGTGGAGTTTTTCGGCTTTTATATGAAATATTTACCAATATCGCTCCGGAATGGTCCACTCTAGTCATGTGTATAGGATTCTTCTTGAACATACTTTACCAAAATTGCTTGAAAATGTCCCACTTAATATTAGACTATATATTGTTTTCCAGCATGATGGTGCACCAGCACACTTTGGATAATTGCCGAAATTATCTAAATGCACAATTTCCAAATAGATGTATTGGAAGAGGAGGGCCGATTTCTTGGCTTGCACGTTTAGCAGATATGACTTGATTTTTGTATTTGGTATATTATCTCACTGGTTTATGAGACTAGTTTATTAATGAAAAATGTTTATTTGAGTGCCCTCTATCATTTCTGAAAATTAGGAATAGTTATTCTGTGACACCCTGCATAAATTCCTTAAATTTTTAAATGCACAAAAATTCACTATTGGTTACATTTGTAATGTAACAGAATGAACTTATACTTTAACTTGTAATTAATAATTTTTATTTATAAACAAATGCTATGTGAGAATTATTATATTTTAGATTTTTGAACGATTCTTTCTAGAGGCAAATAATAAATGTTGTTTGCTGTTATAAATAAGTGAATTTCTGATAAAATTGGAATAATTTATACGCTTACTGAATATAATCAGTGCCGAATTTACGTATAAGCTGCACAGCCGAGTAAGCGAGTCCCGTATATACTTAAATGTACTAAAACATTATTTGTCCCCATGCCGCGTATAGTGTTGCATATAGGCATAAAATCAAATAGTGGATCGACTCAAAGTGCTTTATTGCTTTTAAAAATATTTTCCACAAAAATTGATACACTTCTGCATACGTTTAAACCAATTATTAAAGCAGTTTTTCCAGTCTTCAATAAGGACAGTTAAAATTGCCGTTTTGACTGTCTTCTTCCGGCGACTGAAATCGTCGACCACGCATTCCATTCTTGATCTTAGGGAAAGTAAAAAAATCGTTGAGATTTAGGTCGGGACTATACGGAGAATAATTCTATATTTTGCTATTCCAAAAATTTAATCGTCTCGCATTGTCATAATGCAGAATGATTCGCCGTTGTGGGTTGGTTTCTTGGAATATGGCAATTATTTCTGTCAAACAAACGATTGTGTACTAATCCGCATTAACCGTTTGTCGATCTTGCAAAGAAATAGCTACATGACCTGAGTTTGAGACAAACGTTGCGACCATCTTTTTCGACACACTTCGCGAACGGATAGATAACTTTTGTCGGATTCTCTTCATCTTGAAACACCCAAACATCTTGAAACACCCAAACAATTGACATTTACTTTTGGGTTCATAGGAATAAATCCATAAATCGATGATTCAGGATCGTTAGGATTGAGGTCTTTGAAATACCGTCTCGATTTCGCGATATGTCACTGTCTATCTTCCTTAATCAGGCGGCGCACAGCATCGATGTTTTACTGGGTGACTGCTGTTCTTGGCGGACCTGTTCTGGGATCGTCGCTGATACTGGTGCGTCCACATTGTAATTCACAGTACAAACGTGAAATTGTCGATTGATGTGGTGCTCCATCTTCAAAAACAGAAACCAACTCAGAAAGGCATGTTGTTGAGTTAATCCTCTCCGAAAGTTGTAAAAAATGATTGCGCGAAAATTTTCTCGATTCAATTCCATTTTTTCGGCAAACCCATAAACTTTAAAAATTCACTGACTAAATCACTGACCGTATCTTGATGAATCTTTGGATTTAGGTTAACGAAAGATTAATATTAATTTTGACACATGACGTTTTATTACTGACGCCCTCTATGAGGCTATATGCTAAACGAAAAAGAGATCCCTCGTAGGCCTTTGTAAACTGTGTCTTATAAAAGAACTTTTGTTTCTTTTTACCAGAGTTTGCATTATTAAGTTTGTTATGAATAAAAATGATTCTGAGTTAAAGATATTTTTTCACTATTAACCCTACACTGCGCAGTGTTGCAGATCTGATACAACTACCTTTAAACCTATAAATGTAATATAGAGAGCATGAAATTCACACTGTGACTTTTGTAGATAATCTAATACATCCCTATATACGCTATAACTACGGTTGATTTTTGTACCAACGCGTCTGCGCATATTTTTTACTTATGGAACAGGTGAATGTATGGCGGTGTATTGTGTGTTGATAACCACGTGCAAGAAAGTATTATAAAACTATCGCATAATTACATATCGATAACAAACAATTATAAAATTAGGACACCTAAGGTTCATATAATACATTAAGTGTCATATTCAGTGGAAACAATAAATTTTCTAAGAAATATCGTCATTGAAAATGAGATGTATCATATCTGATACATTGTGTTAGAGAGTGTTATTTGTTTATATGTGAGTGAAATAATGTCGGATAAAAAAAATAAATGGGTTGCGAAGTATCTACGACAGGAAGAACTGGAAGATATAATCGCACATCTCTCTGAAAGTGAAGATGATTATGATAGCATAAAGGAGAGCGACGAAGAATCAGAAATATATCAAGAAATTAGAAATTCTATATTAGCTATGCCTATTGAGTTTGAAGACGGGTTAGTGATTGAAGATAATAATATCGGGAATAACGAAGAATACTCGGAAGAAGAAGATCAAAGAAATGAAGACGAAGTAGAAAACGAAGGAAGTGAGCTTGCTGAAGCTAGCGATAATTTGCAACATATGCAGAGGGATTCTAAGAAAGAAGCAAAAGAGCTAAAAGAAAGATATAAAAATATTTTATGGCGAAAAAAATTTTTATTATAGATGACAACGCTTTAACTTTCCGAGGAATAGCAAATTTTCCACCAGATATAGATAATCTGAGAAGTCCTTTATCATTCTTTAAATATTTTTTTGATAAAGAACTCATTTTGACAATAGTAGAGCAAAGTAATCTATACTCCATACAAAAAGATCCCAGTAAACCTGCCAAAATAATTGAGGAAGATTTAAACAAATATATTGGAATTTGTATATATATGTCGTTAGTGCGAATACCTGATGTAAGAAGTTACTGGTCCTCCACTCTTGGTTTTGACAAAATCAGAGAAGTCATGAGCTATAACAACTTTGTTAATAACAATTTGTATATATATGTCGTTAGTGCGAATGCCTGATGTAAGAAGATACTGGTCCTCCACTCTTGGTTTTGACAAAATCAGAGAAGTCATGAGCTATAACAACTTTGTTAAAATCCGACAATATCTGCACTTTAATGCCAACACAAAAATGAAGCCAAGGGATGATCCGGATCACGATCGACTGCATAAATTACGGCCGGCAATAAACAAATTGAATGATAAATTTCAATCTGTCCCACTACAACAATATCTTTGTGTCGACGAACAACTATGTGCAACAAAAAGCAGACACTATATAAAACAGTATCTACCGATGAAACCACACAAATGGGGATACAAATTGTATGTGCTTTGTGGGACAGACGGATTTTCGTACAAATTTGAAATTTACACCGGTGACGAAAATAATCCGAAGTATAGAAAACCAGAAGAGCCAGATTTAGGATCCAGTGCAAATATTGTCACGTTTATGCAGGAGCGTACCACGTAATGAGAACTACAGAGTATATGTTTACAATTTCTATACGTCAATTCCTCTAATTGTTCAATTGGCTAAATGCGGTATACATTCTCTTGGAACAGTAAGAAGATCAAGAATTCCTAATTGCAAAATGATTAGTGACAAAGAAATGGCGAAGGAAAGGCGCGGCACTTGCCAAGAATATGTGGCGAATATCGAAGGAGTGGACATTTCTTCCGTTTTATGGAAAGATAATAAAACAGTATTACTTTTATCTTCTTTCACTGGACAATTACCTCTATCACAAGTAAAACGGTTTGACAAAAAAGAGAAGAAAACCGTCGAAATCTAATGCCCCAATCTAGTAAAAGAGTACAATAGACATATGGGGGGTGTTGACCTGCTAGATGGATTGATTGGTCGTTACAAGGTAGCAATGCGAACTAAAAAATGGTACTTACGATTATTTTATCATTTGTTAGACATGACTATAATAAATTCATGGCTGTTGTATAGGAAAGTCAGTACGACTCGGAATGAGAAATATTTGCCTTTAGCACAATTCCGCGCTGAAATAGCATATTGTTTATGCAACCAAGGAAGTACATCTACACTTAAAAGAGGAAGGCCTAGTGACATTGAAAAAAGTGTTCAAGCCAAAAAGACACGTTCTGCTACGACTGTCTACGTACCTCCAAAAGAAGTGCGTCAGGACTCCTATAGCCACTGGCCTACTCACGATGAAACGAGACAACGCTGCAAAAATCCAGGATGTCAATCTTTTTCTTTCATAAAGTGTTCCAAATGTTCTTTACACTTATGTCTTAATAAGCATAATAATTGTTTCTTGCAATTTCATACGAAATAGTGACATATATTCTTACATACTACTTCTGCACAATGTAGCAAATTTGATACATATTCATTTATTTAAATAAAAACTATGTTTACACATGGATTTTTTTAATTATTTTTCCATATTTTTACACACAAAATTACATTGAAAAAATTTTTTTTCGGCGAAGAAAAAAAAATTGCGCAGTGTAGGGTTAACATATTTCTTAATTGTATTTTAGTTTAATCCTCCAAGTATCCTAAAATCATATTTATCGCCGACATAGAATATTTGGACTTATAAAGTGTCCCATGACTCAAATACTTAGGGCCTCATCAAGTCTAAATCCGGCACTGAATATAAGTTATTTATCAATAACTGTATAAATTTCGTTTCCATTCATATAAGTAAGTGTAAACTTTCCATGACGTAATTTGACACATATGTATTTCAGGTAATGTAGATTATATTAGATTATAATCGCTATGATTTCACAAGACAAGCGAAGCGATGCAAATATTTAATGTTATTCAGTATTATTCACAACATTTTTATACCACCAATACAATCTAATTCGTCAGTATAAAACATTTAATTATATCAACTACATACACATTTGATTAGTACTATTATATATCAAGGTCAATTTGTGAAATTGTTCCTCGTCTACAAAAACATGCGTATTTCGGTTAAATACATATTTAACTTTAAAGCGACAGGCTAAATATAACTTAATCGTCTTCCTTTATCGTAATTTTATCACGGTGGAGTTGTCGCTACAAGTTCCTTTTACTCAACTGTTCACTTCACGAGTACAAATAGTGACACCTACCATAGCCTGTAGCATTTCATTAAGCGGTCATCGTGCTTGCCTTCGTAATAATCTGTTGAGCTCTTTCATGTTGTGTTAGGGCTTAGTCATTCGCGTATGTTCACCACATAACACATCTGGAAACAGCCGAGATGTTTTCTAGACTACATACACGTATTTTTGATAAAAATCTAGTGACAATTTTGGGAAAAAATTACACAAGAAGTTTGTATAATGGCCCGGATTTTACCAAGGTATGTATTCGTTTAAAAAACAATGCAATTATACTTTAAAATGAAGCAAGCGTGCATTTCAATTAACATCTTTACTTTGGTCATAGGTACAGCGTTCTTAAATACATACATATATTATACAAGTCCAGTCAAAAGAAACGGTACAAGATATATCAGTATTCATCATTAGTGTTGCTTAGTTCTGACAAAATTGGAAAAATCCGTGTTTTGGCCTTTTATTTATTGAAAGTATCATAAAATAATTTCTATGTAATATAAAATTATCTAGGAAAATATACAACATAATAAATATAATTAATTAACTCACACTCATTATTCATGCAATAACGAAAATAAATTTTTAATTCAACATATATATGTACTTATATTGTGATTACTTTTATTCTTAATTACATATTGTAATCCTGGTGCATCCTTTGACTACATATTATTTTTGCAGACTTCTGGGGGTATATGATATTCTTCATTCTTATTAAAACTTTTTTTGAGCATTTGCTGATTGCTTTTTGTTTAGTTTCCCAGATTATTACATTCAGTAATTAACGGAGCAGGGAAATTGGCCCACGCGCCAGAGGTGGACCCTTAAAAATTGACACATAAACTGACACATAAAATATATAGTATAGTATTTTTACGATAACAGAGCAGTCACGTCATCAATGTAAATCACAACGTTGACAAATCTATTGTTTACATCTTGCAAATAATTGCCATTTGGATTAGAGGTTATAAGTTCAGTTAAAAACTTTTTTTTACAGATGCCAGGTTAGGTTATATCTTAACTGTTTAGAATGTTAGAATTGTATATTACTCTATATTTAGAAAAACGCATAGTTTATGTTAATTAATAAAGGTAATTTTATTAGTACTTTCATTTTGCAAAATTTATAAATATAAAAAGGAAAGTCATTCTTTACTTACTGATAATGATAACTTAGTTGTCGAAATACGTATTTAGGATACGATTATTAATTGTGGTAAGGGGTTTTATACCTTTTTTGAGTTTATAAATATATCAATGTTTTAGAATAAAAAACAGAAAGAATGGAAATAGTTTATTACAGTCAATATTAATATACAGTGTGTTTAAAAAAGATGCGGCAATATTAAAGGGGGTGATTGCCCAGGTCATTTTATACAAAAAGTTCGTATAAACATAGGTCCGCATACGCTTCGTTACCGAACTACAGCGTGCTGAAGTTTAATTTTAAAAAACAGTAAAAACTTGATTTTTCCAAAGCGGCTTGAGATATCATAATGAAATTTTAGGCGTGTTAATAGCTATGGGAGACACATACTTTGCAATACAACACGATGTCACAGGCTATTTTTCAAGAAAAAATAGGACGCCTCTGATTTCTCTAAAAATACAAATATGCTTTTATTTATTTTTCAATTATGAAGAAAAAAGCTCTCTTAACTTTTTATAGTACGACTTACCGTTTTTTAGTAAAAAAAAACATTTTAGTGCATGTCCATTTATTACAGAAAAAAAAATAAAAAACAAGGTTTTATTCAAGGGCAAAAACAAATATTTTACCAAACCACAGTCCTGTTTTATTCACTGACATATTGAATGAGTCTCGTGATTAATAATTTTGTATGTGTCGGATTTGTTAAAGTTCCTTATCATGAATCGCTATACGAATGCCGAGATGACCGACATGCACTACATTTATGGGCGTGCTGATGGCACTGAAAGATTTCCTGGCCGTATTGTTCCTGATAGAAAAACTTTCGAAAGTATTCATCGGCGTCTTTATGAAACAGGCACATTAAGACGAAATGGAGGAGCAGGAAGGCCAAGGACAGCAAGAACGGTAGAGCTGGAAGAGGATGTGCTAGACATGATTGAAGAAGATCGAGATACTTCTACTCGAAAAATTGCTGACGCTTTGGATGTAAGTAATGGGACTATTTGGCACATTCTGAAGGAAAATTTGTTGTATCCATTCCATATACAACGCGTTCAAGCACTTCTTCCTGCTGATTTTCCTCCTCGCATTGCATTCTGTCAATGGCTTTTGCACAAAATGGTTCAAATCCCTCAACTCCTGATGTTGATTCTGTTCACGGATGAAGCGAATTTTTCAAGAAATGCAATACGGAATTTCCATAATAACCATGTATGGTGTGACGAAAATCCACATGAAATTGTTGAAGATCGTTTTCAACATCAGTTTTCTTTGAACGTTTGGATTGGGATTGTGGGTGACTGCATAATTGGACCGGTATTTTTACCAAGGAGACTTACCGGAGAGGTGTATCGCAACTTTTTGGAAAACACGCTCCCTGGATTTCTGGAGGACGTACCATTAGCAATTAGAGATGCAATGTGGTATATGCACGATGGCGCACCAGCCCACTTTAGTCAAGTAGCTCGTGATTTCTTAACACAAGCATACGGAAATCGCTGGTTAGAGCGAGGTGGACCTCACTCATGGCCTGCACGATCCCCGGACTTAAATCCCCTGGATTTTTTCATGTGGGGCCATTTGAAGTCCTTGGTGTACGCTACTCCATTGGAAAACGTAGAAGACTTAAGAAACCGAATCATTGCTGAGTGCAACTCAATTAAAACCGATCCTGGTGTTTTTCAGAGAGTTCGATAGTCAATGAGGAGAAGATTGGATTCTTGCATCCGAGCTAGAGGTGGTCACTTTACACAGTTTTTGTAATTTTTGGTTGATAAAATTGTTGGTTTGGTAAAATATTGGTTTTTGCCATTGAATAAAACCTTGTTCTTTATTTTTTTTTCTGTAATAAATGGACATGCACTAAAATGTTTTTTTTTACTAAAAAACGGTAAGTCGTACGATAAAAAGTTAAGAGAGCTTTTTTCTTCATAATTGAACAATAAATAAAAGCATATTTGTATTTTTAGAGAAAGCAGAGGCGTCCTATTTTTTCTTGAAAAATAGCCCGTGACGTGCCAATACGCGCGCCACAGGTACGACTGAAACATTGTGTTGTATTGCAAAGTATGTGTCTCCCACAGCTATTAACACGCCTAAAATTTCATTATGATATCTCAAGCCGCTTTGGAAAAATCAAGTTTTTACTGTTTCTTAAAATTAAACTTCAACACGCTGTAGATCGGTACCGAAGCGTATGCGGACCTATGTTTATAGGAACTTTTTGTATAAAATGACCTGGGCAATCACCCCCTTTAATATTGCCGCATCTTTTTTAAACACACTGTATAACAGTATATAAATAAGTTAAAATAGGCAACAGAGTATAAAGTATAAAACTATATTTTTTAGTTTTATCACATCACGCTCATGAGTTTCTCTTAGGTACAGGTAATAATTACTGTTGTACTCGAAGGTACTCTTGCCAAGCAGATAGTATTAGGCATTATATATGGTGTAATATAAAGTCAAACAAATATTAAAATCAAAACACTGTATCATATATTGGCTCTTTATTTCACAAATATTTTCACTGGAACAAAAGAAAAGTAAGAGTGCAGTTCTAACTTATAAATCTAAAACCACTATTCGTGTGTTTATGAATTTTCAATATCAACCAGAATGGTTCTTTGCCCCTAAATACATTAATGAAGCATACCTTTTTCTAGATTTTATTTTTATTCTTGAGTAAATGCCAAAAAAGTTTTGAGTTGCTCTAATTTGTCAACAAAATTCAAGGAGACTAAAACTGTTAATCGCTTGAGCTTAAAACATTATCTTCGTCTTCTTCTAAACTAATTATGAAAGGTGCGATATCATTTTGATCAAATCACTGTTACCCCACGCTTCAGTAGTTACTTGGCTTAGTGCTTTTTGCCTCAACCTTTTACAGCCTTCATTTGTCCTATATTACTAGAGTAATATCTTTTTGCAATTTCCCAAATTAATTCTATAGGGTTAAAATTACAATGATATGGAGGAAGACTGTGTGGCCATAATTGTGGCAGTTATTCATCGACTTCATAAATAGGTGACGGTTTATACGTTTAAATAAAAATTATTATCTATTTGGACTTAATTTAGTAATTATTTTTTGTACTAACAATTTAACTCTAGTAACTGTATTTTTAAAGCTGTCTTGTCAAAGTTGATTTTATTGTTGGTTAACTATAGCTGCATTTGGTATTTTGCTGAAGTAGGAAATTTATTTGACAGCTCGCATTATTCATAATAATAACTGAGGGGTTTTCTAAATTTTTAAGCAACTGATTTTCGAACCATTATAGGAAATTTTCTCGATTCATGTCACCGTAGTAATCCATACCTTTGTTATTTGTTGCGAATATTGCTTCTGCTCCAGGAATGAAACCATTATTGCTACCAGCATGTAAACCGGCGGACAAAAAACTGTCCAACTCATTTTGACAATATTTTAAAAAAATTAATACGTTGTGAATCAGTTTTTAAGTTTTGAAGGTTATTGAGATGCAAAATGTCAGTGTAGGTATATTATTTGTCATATGGACCTATTTAAATATTTTATTTATTTTATAACTTATAACAATTCATATGCTATTTTTGAAAGGTCGAAAACCAATTTTACAATACAAAAAAATGAACTAATGAGGAAACGCGTTAAGTTCAATTGTAATTGTATTAGAGAAATAAAAAAAGTTAGTTTGTTAAACTATATTTGAAATCATTTATTTCATTAATTTAAATATAAAATGTTATAAATTGATGATAATATAGACATTCATGCCAAATAAACACATAATACTCCAATACTAAATGTTTCTTGTATATATATTTTTAACAGGGTAATAGTAACTTGCGGTGTTGAACGATAACATATCTATCAAATAAGCCTAGTTTTGTTTACATTTTTCCCGTTTATTTTGATTGTGTAAACACAGTTCCTTTTAGCTTAACTACATTGTGTTTATTATCTCGTTGCGTCATTTGGATATAATGCCGAAAGGTTTCTGTACAGTCGAAGCAATTAATTGCTTCATTATTGACCTTTTTATAGTTGACATCTTATAATTGACATCTTGCCGGCAACATATATGTCGTCATGGATCTAGTATGACGTACAATTGATATAACGCGTTTTCTCTATATATATCTACAGAACAAAAGTCAATGATATATTGCCCGTGCCAATACTTTTTAAATAATTAATACCTTTAGCCACTTACTTGTTTTGCTTTTACAGATTTAATATTATTATCTGACCATGATTTTAGAGAGCTTCCATCTTGAAAAACTCAGGTTTTATCAACAAAAACAAACATTTTTCTACGTCCGTTATAATATCCTTAGTTTCTTTTTGTTAATTTGCATTCATAAAATGTATGATTCATGAATAGAGTGGACCAATCCGGAGCGAAAGCAGAGGCGTGACTAACGAATTGGTTCACGATTACTTAGTATGTTGTTCACGGTCATCGTGTGTACACGTATAATAGCAGCAGGAAAGTGTATTCTGTGTATTTAATAATGTTGCACAGCTATGTTCGATAGAAGACGAAAGAAATTAGTGTATTTTAAGTAAGTTTGAAAGTCACGCCTCTGCTTTCGCTCCGAATTGGTCCACTCTATTCATGAATCCATCGGAAAGCGTTTAAAAAAGTGCCATAGCGGTTCATTTTTTCACGATTTTGCGTTAAAAAAGTGCCGTAACGTTTCATTTTTTAACGCAATTAATGAAGTTGTTCACGCAGTGTTCTCTGAACGCTTCGCTCTCATGACAATCAGTTCCTTCAATAATCTCAAACATTCGTTTCCGATTATAAAAACCTGTTTTTTCTTGTCTAGTTAAAAGGAGTGTTATTCATTATTAGTCAAGGAGAATGACAGTTAAGAAAGCTTCAACTGTTGTTGTATATTGTTGCAAAAACATTCGTTTCAAAACAATATGCGGCAATTCCATTAATGCTTGTTTAGGGTCGTCTTTCTTAAAATGGAAACCAATATTGTGTAATATTTTGCTGTGAAAGACTAAGAATATAAAAAAAAATACGAAAAAATGAAATGAGCAATAGTAATATGTAGCGACTGACAGATGACAGGCGGATATTATACAATGATCATACGTGACAACAATGTGCGGAATAAGTAATAGTGAAAATATAAATTTCGTAAAATGTGGGAGAAGTTGTATGTATTACATTAGTAAATTGAATCACTTAGGTTTTTATACCAGGTTATGACGTGACTTATCTGTTATCCTGAAAATACGATAAAAAGTAAATTATAAAACGTGCTCAAATACTTACTGTTTAAAGAGTCTTCCGTGAAGTTACGAACAGGATAACATCTGTTAAATATTTCAATCAGTAGATATGTTTCCACAGTTGTTTTAGCCAAGCTAATATAACGTGTGGAATAAATATTTTTGAATGCCGAAAACGACCGTTCTACATCTAGTGATATTATATTTGCATATTTAAAGTGATTTTTGAAACAACTTAATGGATATTTAGACGCACCTTCACAAATTTGTCTTAATACGAGAAAATCGTAATCTTTGTGCTTTTCAATTTTTCAAATTTTATTACACTCATTTCTTTGGCCTTCTGCAGCGCATAACCGTGCGTAAACATCATTCACAATTTCAATAGAATCTACTAACGACATCAAAACATTTTGTAATTTGTCTATTCGCTCCACAATTCCGAAGTAATTGTTTTAAATAGTTTGTATATCTACTTTAACCTGACCATCTCGAAAGTTTGCCTGGCTTTTCTTGATAGCTGCAGTTTTTTTGGGATCGAATTTTAAAAGTACCTTCTTTATATCGTAAATGTAAAATATTTGTTGTAGTTCTGTGTTCTTTAAGAGATTGGCAATAAAAATTGCTTTGTTGAAAGTTCAAATTTGTTCAATGAGTTCAACACTGTCTTTAAAATCTCATCGCTAGTACAATTGCAACTTTTTTGGAAGCAAGTAACATAGAAGATGACGATTGATGTGGTTCCATTATACGTAACATTACATTAACCACAGACTTATTTTTGCGATCTCTTGTTTCGTTCAAACATAACCAGTTTTTGATCTTTCAATTTAGATTTAATTCTTTCTCGAATAGGTTCACAAACAGATGACTGTAAATTTCGTAATGTTTTCCGGCTTCATAATTTACAGTACGTGTATTTATTCCATAAGGAGACAAATGCTGCGTCGTCTAGTAAAGCAAACGTTAGATTACATACAATAAGGGCAACACATAAATCAAATTGAAATGTTTGACTAGATCGTCTGGCACTTTTTTTTATAAGAATGGTGTGCGCTATTAATGTGACGTTGACAATCCTTTTTGAACCGACACATTAGAGGCAAATTACAAACTACACATTGAATTTCTGCGCTATCATAAATTAAATCCAACATGTCTGCAATAAAGTTTTAACTGTCTAACATTGGTCGTTTTCGAGAAGTACATAACTGCGACATTTTACGAGCAAACGTATAACAATAAAGTAGTAGTTCCGGCAGCCTATATGTACGGATTAATACAGAGCACGCTTCACATGAAGCTGTACTGAAGGCTGTAGCGATTGCGGCGCCTTACTAATTCATGTCGAGCGCAGGCCACTGGCGCAAGGTGTAATTTTCCAACTCTAGTAATTAGTATGACTGAGCAAGATGACATGTAGAAGGAAGCCCATTGGCTTACTCTTTTTATAAGATTTAATCACTTGACTAATGTCTAACTACACTTAATACTAATTTAAAATCTAGTAGATTTTTGGAATCATAGCGCTTAAGTCTACAGTTGCTAATAAGTTTTCTACGGAGATGGATCATACAACTATTGGGATGAATGAGCTTTCAATAATAGCTCACACTACACCCTTCCTGTTTTACACTTACAACATGAGGTCGCTGTTGGCAACATCGCTGGGTACAAACAGGGGCGTCTATGATCATTCGCAGTACTTTGGATTAAAATCGTTCAAAAATGTCTCGATATTGGAGTTGGAGTCTCATAGCTGTATCCCATATGTTCAGATTAGTTTCGAAATCCATTTGTAAATCAGCATTAGCAGCTTGTTTTCCAGTGTTAGTTGAGATTTTCTTCCTATAAGCCAGCAAAGGTTATTGAGTTTTAGTCCTACTTGTTTTTTCTTCTAGAATATGTGCTTTCGCTAGTTAAGTCTATGATCCAAGTACATTTCTAAGCATTTGGTTTCTTTTTTTTTGGAGTAACTCCTGATTATTCAGTTGCATTGTAGTGCAAGTTTTTCAGTGTGAATGTCACATGCGCTGTCTTGTTTTCATAGCTTTTATTCGCCACTTTTTTAATTGCCTTTGACTTTTATGTAGGTGGTTTTGTAACGTTGATGCCGTTCTCCGTGATTTGCGTACGGATAATATTGCAGTGCCCTTCGTGAATATGGTTGTCGTGGTATTGGTACTGGTATCAGTTGAAAGATCAGCGGTATAAATTAAGTATAGTAGCAGAGCTAGTACACTTCCTTGAGGGACACCAGATTTTATTGGAAGGGGTGTTGTTCGTCCTTTTTGCATTTTCACTGGAAAATCCCTATTTTGCAGGTATTATAACATAGGTACGGTGAAAATAAACGCAGTTCGAAAAATGGATTCATAAAACCTGACATTAATCCAGGATCAAAAGTACAAAATATGAATATAGAATGGTGGCATAAGACTACAAAAATTGCACGAAAATTTTGAATCATTTCGTTCTTCGATATTTTCTTTAGATTGTAAGTTCCTTTTGCGAATTATTTACTATGTGAAAACATAAGAATGGAATGGTGGCATAAGACTAAAAAATTTGCACGAAAATTTTGGATCATTCCTTTCGTCGACCTTTTCTTGGGATTTTAAGTTCTTTTTGTGGATTATTTACCATGTGAGCAGACCATCACTAGTCAATATTATGCGGATCTTATACCCAAGATTTATGAAGATGCGAAAGAAAAAATATATTCTCGAAATATAGCCTTCAGCGATTATTATTAAAATTGAAGGAACTCATTTTAGTGACGGCGAATGAAATATAATCTCTTGTGAATAAGTGTGACTAACTGCTGAAACAAGAAAAGAATTTCTCCCCAAAGCCAATTAAGTCTTTCGCCGTGAATGAATATGTAAAATCGACAGCAAAGATTTCATAAACAGTTTGGAAAAGCATGTTTATCATCCAGAACAGTCTTTGAGTGGTGTAAATCCTTCCAGGATGATCGTGAGCGCGTGTCAAAACTTGCCGTATGCTGCTTGTCCAGCGTCTGTTGTGAATCTCGGGAACATTTAAAAAACTTGACCAGCTGGTTTGATGCAATAGGCGGATATCTGTGAAGGAAATTGCTATGATTGTAAAACTAGTGTTGGTATTGTTCACACTTTTGTCCACAACAAGCTTCAATTTAGTAAAGTTACCGCCTGGTGGGTTCCAAAACAATTTTCCGTGGATCAACAGCAAAACGATTCCAGGTTTACAGAGAACTCCGGTTTCGCTACGAGTATGAAGTCGATGACTTTTTGCATAATTTTATCATAATAACTGATGAGACCTGGGTACACTATTACATACCAGAAAGCAAGAATGTTAGTAAGGAATGGTGTCACTTAAGCCGACCTCCGCCTAAAATATTCAAAATACAACCATCGGCTGACAAAGTGTGTGTGAAACGCTATTTACCCAATTTACGTCGATTTTCTCGAAGAAAGAGAAACGATAAATTCAGCTAATAAGCTTGTAATAACAGTGAATTTCTTGGAAAGGTTAAGCTGGTCATACAATAAAAAGACGCGGTCTCTTAAGCAAGGACGCTATTCTTCTAGATGATAACGCTCGAGCACATACAGTTAATCTAACGAATAATGCATTGGTTAAATTGGGTTGAAGTACTGCCTCAGACCACCCCATATAGTCCAGACTTGGTACCGAGTGGCTATTAGTTTTTTGGACCACTCAAAAAGTTCTTGGAAGTCATGCAATTTGTCTCTAATGAGGAAGTGAAGGATGCGATGTAAAATTAGCTACGTCGTCAACTGAAAGAGTTTTGTTAGACGGGAATACAGAAGCTACCAGAACGTTGGGACGAGTGTATTTTAAAGATGAGTTGTTATTTAAAAAAATGATGTTTATATATTAATTTTTAGTTTGTATCAACCATAAAAAAATAATATGCAGGTCAAATTTGAATGACCCTCGTATATTGGAACTTCCCAATATTCAAGAAAGTTTGATATACTTTAAAATGCTTTTTATTTTGTATTATTTACATGAATTAATAATAAGTAACATATTTAAATGTTACCTTAACATATTTCTAACACCTAATTTAAAATTTGTAAACTATTTTTTAGTATAATTCACATCCAAAGTTATGATCGGTAGTGTATATTATGTGACAATATGATATATGGATATGTAATCATGTAGACTAAACAAATGATTTATATACAATCAACTGAAATCAATCTCGACTTCACAGAAACCAGTAGGTACTGATGAATGTATGTAATATATTATAACTTTAATAACTAGAGCAGACCAATTTCCGTGCGCGTCATGAGCGCCGGTATGGGAGTGTAATTCGTAATATATTAGAATATGCGATAGAATAGGGACGCAACATGAGCTTGTTACCGATATAAGTATAGAAGTAGAGTCATTTATTCTATCAGAAATAATTAACTATACATTTGGTTTTCTGCTATTAAAGTAATATGCATAAACACACGAAAAATAAGAATAGTACATATTATAGCAGCGTTGTATGTACCTATAAATAAAATAATAATAATAAAAATAAATAAAATCGTATATTAAGTCCGGGAAATCCATAATAGACTTATTCACTTCGTCTGACAACGGTCGTTATCTCGATTTATGTGTCGACGACATTTTATTACGTATGCTTACACTTACATGCAGTCTAAGCAAGTACCAAACACATACTGAATGCTTTTTATTAGTTCTGATGCAATATAATCATCCTCACATCGGCGCACATGGCGCGCACGGATATTGCTCTGCTCTATTAATAACTCAAAGGACATGTAACATTAACAACAATACTAATTTTTAAATTACAAATATAACTATTTAATAGCAGAAAAGTTAATATTACGTTCTTACATGTAAGCTGCAAATAAATTTCTTCCCTCGAATCAGAAATTTTTAGCACATTTTGAAGAACATATTTAGACAATTCCCACCGTAGAAAACAATATAACGGTTGTGGGAATAGCGTACGTTTTGTTGTGGAAGATACTTGAATCAAATATTAATGTAAATACAATATCATAAACTTGTGTACCGAACTTGATTTCATTCCGTACTGTTCTCAAAATTAGTGAAGAAATCACAAAACAAATGCATTCCTTAAGCATTTATTCTCAATGAACTACAATTAGTTCGCTGATTTAACAATCTACTTAATTATATTTACGAATTTCATTTACAGTATGACAGTATCCAACGGGAGCTAACTAAGTTTCAACTGGTATTAAAAATATTTAATAAGGTGAGAAACTTAAATCCTGGGCCCTCATAATCTTCTCATAATCGCTTGACATTTGTCGTGTACGACATTTTTCTCACTTGAGATGTCGTATGCGTTCGATTTGCTATTCGCGACAGCTGTTCGATATTTTCGCCGTATTGATGTTAAAATTGCCGTTGTCTTAACTAGGTTTATCATATCCTTACGAGCCTGGTCAATGAGGTAACGAAATTTACACTTAAAATGTACAACTGGAATTACATGTTGAACACTTTTACGTTTAGAACAGTATCTATTAACCCGCATTATTCCTATTATTCTGTTTGTTATTCCGCCTAACTAGTCAAAAATTCGAAAATTGTTAGGGTGTATGTGGCTGGATTTGACACTTCTGCGTAATCACGGGCTGTAAATCCGAAATGACTAGTTTTTGTTGAATCGTCATTGATTCAACTTTGAATAGAAGCTATTTTCTTGCTCAGTGGTTCGCAGACTAAAAACCACTTGTTGAAGGCACAACACTCTTTAATTATTAAATACAGAAAAATAATGTTACATATGTCGCAAGCAAAATATATTATTATAAAACTTGGTTACATTTATAATTCTAGTAAGCATGCAGCTGCTTAAAATGGCATGTGTGATCTCGTTGATAGATCTTAGCAAACTTAAACTTTTAATTCTAAAATATTAGCCATGTAAGAAATTGCAGTCACAAGACTCCACCATATTTCTTATGATTCGTTAAAACAGAATAAGTACATAAGTTTACGTAAACTTGACATCGCTACATTGTATGGAATAGATAAATAGATGGGTCAGGTACATACGGTTTTACCCAGACTCGACCTTGGCTAAATTGTGTGTCCGAAATACTATTATACAAAAGATCTTCGAAAATGTAACCGTAATGAAAATTGTAGAAAGTCCGTCTGGCTTAACGGGCAACTACGTGTTTGTAACAATGCTTAACTGATGTGTCTGACACTTGGTGACCATAGCAGCTACACCTTAAAGTAAAAACAATACAAATAGAAAAAGGCCTGAATAAATAACTGCAAACAAAAATGATAATACGTATTTCAAAGTACATTTCCAGGAAGGTTGAACCAAAGCGTAATTGTGAGATAAACGGTTAATGCAGGCCGTACTTTCAGCAATACTTCTTGGATAAAGTAGGTCATAAAATTATGTTTGACACTGCCATAAACATTAATAACGGGCAATGCCCCTCTGAATAATGTGTATAAATTTCAAATTATAAATAAATAATAAAATTCAATGTTTTAATCGAAAAAACTTATTAATTAACAACGTTGTCCAGAAATCTGGTAAACTGTAAAGATGGAAATCTATTGTACAGTACCACATCCTATACTATATGTACAACATTAGACAAGTGTCAAATACATTAGTTTTAATAATCCGGTTAATGCACAATTTGGGATTGTTTACTTTAGTTGTTCGAACAAATTCATTAAGAAAATCTATAAAAGAATGACATTCTGTGCATGCGATTTTGCTATAAAATTGTTCAAATTAATAATCTGAATATTACAATAAAATATTTATTTATTTTTAATAAAATAATCTCCTGTTAGATTCTACATTTTCAATATTTTATGGTTATTACTTCTATCGTATTATTTTTTCATTTGCTTCCACATAAAATATTTAAATTCTAAAATATTTTGTATTAATATAGTAGAACTCCTTCGCGTAATCGTTTCAGCATTTTCCTTCTAATGGTTATGTGCAATTTTTTGCGAGTTTCGCAGAATCTCTCGCTGTTAATGGTTGTGCGCGGTTAGAGGAATTCACATAGCAATAGGCCTTCACTGTCCCAGAATACGGTGGTCATAGTTTTACGGGTAGATGCCTAGGCTTTGAATTTTATCGTAACTAGGGATCTGGACGTTTCCATATCACGGACTGTTGTTTCGTCTCTGGGGGTGACCCCATAAACCCTTCCTGATACTATCGGGTGAGATGTTAAATAAAAGAACATATTCGATTGGTTTTTTGTTAATCGGAGACTATTTTCGACACCCAGCGAATTGAAACATTGTAGAAGTTGGAAATATACTCTAAATCCATTATTGAATGCAATTTGTTTAATTATATTTAGTTCTATGTTCAAATGTTCTTTCGACATAGGTTCGTACCGTTATGTATTCGTGAGTCCATGGATCATAGAGTGAAAAGTTACTAATGTGTAACTTCTCGTGCAAGGATGAATTGCGTATAGTTGTGTTAGTGTTGTAGGTTTATAGAATATTTTAAGACTCGTGTTTGCTATCACTACGGATAATTGTAATGTCGAAAAACTTTATCCTGTTCTAATTCATATGTAAATTTAATATTTTTATGTGAACATAACTTCAGAAAGCTTTCAGAACAAAGGCCCCAAGATAAATTATTTGGAGACGATCGACTTAAATTAAAGACAAAAATTGTTACTTAATGACCAGATAGACTTAAGTTACTCCCTCTATGATTGAATATTAAAAGAGGATGTTCTAGGAAAAATTTGTAAATGTAATGTAGTAGATTGTTGAGTCTGATTGTGAAGTGTAGCAAAACAAATGTAATTCAATTTGAATAAATATATATTGAAAATTTATTTTGTTATTTCTACATTATGATTAATGTTCACATAGTAAAAGGGGTTCGTTGAGTTCGTGAAAAATTGAAAATTTGTGCTTATTATTATTGCGTGTTATCGTGAGATTTAGAAAATTAATGGAACCATTAATCTCAATTTCTAATGTAAATTTTATATTCTCATGAATAGTATTTATGTAGGCATAATACTCTTCTTTATTTATGTATGGATTCTGAAGTGAACATCCTTTAAAATTAATCATCTATCACTCGTAGTAGTAACATCACGGAAGGTTTTTAATATCGTAAGTGTTTGAGCACGTTTTGTAATTTACTTCTTACTATTTATTTAACGTGTCAACTTTTAAGCGTACGCCTTTGGCTCGTGGTGCTCTACTTATGACAACAAAAAACAAGTTGGTAAATCATGAGCTAATTTAAGTCTATTCAATTAATTAATAAGGGAGACACTTGTTGAAACTCCATAACTAAATGATAGTATAAAAATGCACTGATTTTAAGTTTCAAATACTTTAATCTAACTTTCCACTACAATATCGTTTCGTCACACTGTGACTTCATCAGGTGGATGAATACATAGTGAATTTACAAATGTACAAGGTATATATACACAGCCTGGTAATTATAAATTTAATGAAAGTAGGGGGGAATTACAAATTTCTGTTTGGTCGTTTAATACTAACCCTAATTTCTTATATCTAGAAATTTCTAATGATTCTAGCAAATCTAGTTTTTTACTTTTATCTTGAATATGCAGAATTTTGAAGTTAGCATTAAAGTTGTGGTTATTCTCTATCTATACAATGATTGGCAAAAGTTGAATCTGATTTATTATTTCTATAACTATTTTGATGTTCGGATATCCTTTGAGTGAATTTTCGTCCTGTTTGACCAATATATGACATATTACACTCACAAGTTAACTTATAGACGCCTGAACCAAGTTTTTTATCCGTTTTGTCCTTATTGTTTTTTAAACAACTTCCAACTGTATTATTGGTTTTGTACGCTACGATAGTATTAGTGGCTTTCTTGATAAGATTACTCATTATGTCTGAAGTTTTCCCGATATACGTTAAGGAAGAATAATGTACTATATCTTTTAATTGTTTAGGGCAGGGGTCGGCAACCTGCGGCCCGCGGGCCGCATGCGGCCCTTTGCAACTTTTTGCGCGGCCCGCCAAAGCACCAATATAATTTTAGGAAAAATCAACAAACTTAGAGTGTGATCGTGCCGAAATGTGGCCGGTGACAAAAATGCGCGCTAACAGAAGCATAGTGGGAAACCTATTTTACTGCGTAAGTTTAATCCCCACTCCCCAGCGAATACGACGGCTCGCTTAGCAAGTGTAGCATTCTTTCATTTCGCCAGTTTGCTACTGCATGTTCATATGTGCATTTTGCACATAAACACGTTCATATTGACAACCGTATGACGTTTCACTACAATAGGTAATGAGAAATACATGTTCGTTTTAAATTTATTGGTAAAATAATTCATATTTTATCGGAGGAAAAATGAATAAAATACCAAAGAAAAGAAAAATTAATGAGGAAAACCGCGAATTTAATGAAAAGTGGACTTTTGATTATTTCTTTATTAATAATTACAATAAAGCACTATGCTTAATTTGCAAAGAATCTATAAGCGTATTCAAAGAATTTAATTTGCGTCGCCACTACGACACGAAACACAAAAGTTAATATGATAAATTTGAATCTCATTTCAGACAAAATAAAATTGATTCTTTACAAAAATCATTAGAAGCACAACAAAACGTTTTTAAAAAATGTAAGGAACAAAGTTCAGCATTGGTCAAAACGTCCTTACATATTTCGAAATTAATTGCTGAACATAACAAACCATTTACGGATGGAGAGTTCATTAAACAATGTATTTTGGCTACTGTTAACGAAATTTGTCAGGAAAAAATTAAAAAATTTGAAGGTATTAGTTTGTCTGCACGTATAGTAGTTCGACGTATTGAAAATATATCAACTAATATGTTTAATAAATTAAAAGAAAATTCTTCACAATTTGAGTATTTGCACTTGATGAAAGCAACGATATAACTAGCACCGCTCAATTGTTGATTTTTATCCGTGGAATTGATAAACAATTTTGTGTAACAGAAGAACTTGCTGCATTAAAAAGCCTCCATGGGAATACAAGAGGTGAAGATATATTTTTGCAACTATTATACTTTATTTTTAAAGTAGAGAGACGAATTTCTGAACAGACCACTTTGACAGTGAAATCTCATTGGTTGAAAGCAATTTGGCCTTGCTTTCAACCAATGAGATTTCACTGTCAAAGTGGTCTGTTCAGAAATTCGTCTCTCTACTTTAAAAATAGAGTATAGAAGTTTTCAATATGTACGATCTCAAGATCTTGCGATATCACTCCATGCGATTTCTTTTTATGGCCTATTTTAAAAAATTCTATTTTCAACGTAGAAATTTCAGATCTGGCACACCTTCAAGTCCAAATTACACAAAAAAGTAATGAAATCAATGAGCATTATAATATGTTAGCCAATTTTTTGAAAGCGTAAAAAGGAGATGTGCAAAATGGTGGACAATTTGACTTTGCTTTGTAAAATGTGTTTATTAGTTCTTAAAATTGTTTATCTAATTTTCTAGTTGATAAATAAATTAAATGATAAAAAACACACAATGTTGTATTAGATTTACACTTTATTTAATAATATTTAATAATATATAACAGCTGTTTCACCGTACAACGGTTTCTTCAGATATAACAAGCGGTACTGTAAAACATTTTACTTAAACGTATATATTTTTTATTTTATGATTTAATGGTATTCTCAGAAATTGGAAACCGAAATATTTTTACTCGCCTCTTTTAGTATAAGGGATACATAGATAACATAAATTATATTATAAGTGACACATAACTAACAAAATATTTCAATCAAAAAGAGGAAATAAGTTCAACAGAGGGGATTAATTAAGCTCTGTTTTGTCATTTAATAATTTATTTGAAAATTTTTGTTTATTAATTTCCATTGCTTCTAATAAATCGAGTTTCTTACTTTTCTTATCTTCATGTAGGATCTTGAAATTATTATTAAAACTATGGCTTTCTTCAATTAAATGGCTGGAGTATGTTGGTGCTACAGGTAAAAGAAGAAAATGGGGTTTTCGCGTTTTCTTTTTAAATAACGAAGGTCATTTGTCACAGGTCTATTTTCTTTACGGATTTATAACAAACACAAAATTTAACAACTTTGCCAAATTTAAACCTATACTCTATCTCCAATAATAAGCGAGATCCCCATGGTGAGGGCCGAAAATGAATCAGCCTGTATATATTATATAATATATATTTAAAAGGTTGCCTATCGATACTACCGATTCCAGTGCCCAGAATCGAGACCGTGCACAGACCAGATATATCCCAAAGTATCGATACCCTACTCACGATCATTTAGTTTGTCAAGTTGGTTATTTCGTTTTAATATACATATTTAAATAGGACTTGCATATGTAAATTTGAATCACCCCATCTGTTCCGTAGATTTTAATACATCTCGATGAAGCATTTGCGAACATTTGAATTTAGTTTTAATAATATTTAAATTTTTAACATTAGGATCCATGTTCTAATTGCGGAAGCGAATTGTATTGTAGAGAGTTAATATCTTCGCAATGGATTTGAAGTAATTATTACCAAAACTGTATTTTTTCCGAATAATCTTGGGAAGTTATTGTGTAAATTTGTCTCTAATGAAAACCACGCAGTTTAGGTTCCCTTGCCGTTCGTACCAAACAACACATTGAACCGATGAACAAATTGTCGTCTACTTTATGTCGAGTCATTTTCACTTCCATTCGAAATTGCTTCTGACAACAATTCCCGGTATTCTGAGGGTACTGAACAATAAAAAAAACTTAGGCGTTTTGTAAATGGCTATTTCGATTAACTTTCGCATACCGTCCACGTGCAACATGATTATTTCGCATAGCTAACTTTAGATAAGAAACATTATAAATTAACTCAGTGTCATTAGATTTGTTGAACGTTGTGACTACATTTACGCATAATTAGTACACATCAGTAGAGCTTGGAAAATACGCATTAAAAAAGTTAAAGAAAATGCATGCAAATATGCAAGATAAACTATTAAATTATGCCCTTAAACATGCGTTTATGCATTAAAAGTTGCAATTGTACTAAACTTTATAGGTAAGAAAATACTTATTATATTATTTTACTAAATTATTACAGATTATGAAGCGGAATATTACACCCAATAAAAAAATTACTCAATCCCTTGAAGAAATATCTTGCTTACTGTAGTCTCGATGTTGACCGATTAATTATTTTTGTATTATGTGATTTGGTCCACGTTTTTTTAAACTTATGGATTTCGGTTCCTAAGTGTTGATTTCCTTGGAATTTCTTGTCATTTTATCTATAAAAATAAGTAATACGTTAGTTTAAAAAAAAACATAAAGATAATGCCAGTAATAATTTAATAACTTGAAAACAATTAATTATATAAACTGAATAAGCATAAAAATACAAGTAAGTAGTATGTGTGAATGTTTTCTCAAGAAATACGTGCGTGGCTATATACACAGGTACTTACTCGTTTGTCGCACACTGAATAAACATAAAATATACAAGTAAGCAGTCTGTGTTTTTTACTGTAAGAAAGATTTCTTAAAAAATACATGCGCGGTTATATATCCATAGGTACTTACTCGTTTGTCGCACAGCCTGCACAAAATGTAGTTATTAACGACTATTCTATTACGACTGTTCTATACTTTCTTGACCTACGTACTTCGCAAAAATGTTTTTATTGTCAGCTTTTCTAACTTTTATAGTCGTTCTTCATTATTTCTTCTCGGATTCCAGGCTGAAGCTGGGTTCATGACACTGTTTCTTTCTTTTCTTAACTTCAGGGCTGTTATTGTACTGGAACTGAAAGTCTGTTAGTTAGATAAGATTATATGGGAGCTGTTCTGGCTTAATGGGACACACGGTTATCGTTGAGTTGTACAAAATAGAATAGAACGCACTTTATGCCAGTAATAATTTCTTCGGAAGGGTTATATTTGAAGTTTTGAGATAAAAATTCGGTGGTCAATAAAAGGCGTTTGGAAAGATTGATGACAGTGTGTGACGCAGAACAAGGTTTTTGGGAGGTTGCGGGTAATAAAGATAGGAGTTTTCGAATGTCTTTTCCAGTCATAAGTTTCCATCAAGTTTTTGGAGGTTTCGTCTAGGTTAAAGGTAATGCGGTCTAAAAGATTCTAATCACAAGGAGAAAGAAACTATGGTAAATTAACTGTAACAAATTAATTGCTTACCACATACTATTTCAGAAATTATTAGGTGGTTATTGAGGGGAGTCTACAATAAAATGAATGGTTGAATTAAAACAATAATTAACTTTTGAAAGAAATTCTTTTGAAGCAATAACCAAAGCAACGATAAGAAATCAATAATTATGTAGAAATAATTAGTTAAAATGTTCTAATCTTGTTTATTCCAACATAACCTTCATACTCTTGGCCCTATGATGATGTAGTATCTTTATCTAGGGCGAACATTGAGCTCTGCAATATACACTCCATGTTAAAAACGTTCGCTGCCGTTACAAAAATATTTGAATCCATTTAATAAACAACTTTTACTGTAACCATTCTTTATTTTATTTGATACCAGCGGCCCTGTAGACCGTTACAGGGAAACTAACCCTATGACTACTCAAAATGTATAGTAACTATAAATAAATATTAAATATTATTGTTTCAGAATAATTACAAAGTTCATCGAGGCAACTTTAGCAGCTTAGATGAAAAACACATTGAGTATTTTCAAGACCTTCTGGGTGAAAGCAGGATGATCATGGATCTTTCTGATTTGGAAAAGTATAATGTAGATTGGATGAATCATCTCAGAGGTAAATTATTATGAAATATATATATACATTGCTCGAAGAAATTAACGCACCATGTCGTGAACGAATAAATGTCTATGTTATTTGCTGAGAATTTGTAGCGGTTAGGGTTGGTTTGTAAGATCTTGGTATTAAACGCTCAGTTATGAAACTAGTGTTGACATTTGGTGTTGTTTTTTGTGTTAGTTACATAAAATCAAATCACATCCAATAATCATTTAATGTACGAGTGCATTTAAGTTCTAAGGCCTCCGATTTTTTTTCTAACTAACTACTCACCCGAAAACTATGAAACTGGTGTTACTTCTCGACGTAATCTCCCTGCAGACGTACACATTTTTCATAACGTCGACGCCATGATTCCATGGCCGCGGCGAAGGCTTCTTTAGGAGTCTGCTTCGACCACTGGAAAATCTCTGAAGCAATAGCAGCACGGCTGGTGAATGTGCGGCCACGGACAGTGTCCTTCATTGTTGGAAACAGCCAAAAGTCACTAGGAGTCAGGTCAGGTGAGTAGGGAGCATGAGAAATCACTTCAAAGTTGTTTTCACGAAGAAACTGTTGCGTAACGTTAGCCCGATGTACGGGTGCGTTGTCTTGTTGAAACAGCACACGCGCAGCCTTTCCCGGACGTTTTTGTTGCAGTGCAGGAAGGAACTTGTTTTTCAAAACATTTTCGTAGGATGCACCTGTCACCGTAGTGCCCTTTGGAACACAATGGGTAAGGATTACGCCCTCACTGTCCCAAAACATGGACACCACCATTTTTTCAGCACTGGTGGTTACCCGAAATTTTTTTGGTGGCGGTGAATCTGTGTGCTTCCATTGAGCTGACTGGCGCTTGTTTCTGGATTGAAAAATGGCATCCACGTCTCATCCATTGTCACAATAGACGAAAAGAAAGTCTCATTCATGCCTTGGTTGCGCGTCAACATTGCTTGGCAACATGCCACACGAGCAGCCTTGTGGTCGTCCGTCAGCATTCGTGGCACCCACCTGGAGGACACTTTTCGCATTTTCAGGTCGTCATGCAGGATTGTGTGCACAGAACCCACGGAAATGCTAACATTGGAGGCGATCTGTTCAACTGTCATTCGGCGATCCCCCAAAACAAGTCTCTCCACTTTCTCGATCATGTCGTCAGACCGGCTTGTGCGAGCCCGAGGTTGTTTCGGTTTGTTGTCACACGATGTTCTGCCTTCATTAAACTGTCGCACCCACGAACGCACTTTCGACACATCCATAACTCCATGACCACATGTCTCCTTCAACTATCGATGAATTTCAATTGGTCACACCACGCAAATTCAGAAAACGAATGATTGCACGCTGTTCAAGTAAGGAAAACGTAGCCATTTTAAGTATCTAAAACAGTTCTCATTCTCGACGCTGCCGCTACAATTCCATCATGTGTTATCTTGGTAAAGTTATCTAATTGTTTCTTGTTTTGCCTTTTTGCCATTATGCAACGTGAATTTTGGAATTTAGCGAGAAAGGAATGTGCGCAAGCCGTGGCATTATTAGAGGAAGGTTTGAGTTATCGCCGAATAAGAGAAATGTTCAGTGTGTCTAATATATCGGTGCAAAGGTATAGGGACACTGTTAACCATATCCGACGACCTTGGCAAGGTAGACAGAGGTAGGGCGCCGCATTGTGGAAATATGGAACGGATTGAAGCAAAATGATATGAGCTCGCTTATTTTGAGTATAAGTCGTCGATGTCAAGCCATAATTAGAAGCAAAGGTGGAAATATTTCTTTAAAAATGTTAATATTTTTTCGAAATTTTTCCTTTTTCAATGCTTTTCACTGTGTACTGATTTTTAAAGGCTAATTTATTAAAATATTAAACAAAGTTTATTTATTAAAGGTTGTTAATTATCAAATTTTTTGAATTTACTTCTCTAATCATATATATAGTTTTATAAAGGACTACCTAGTGGTGCGTTAATTTTTTGGAGTAGTGTATAAATATGTACCTGGTGACATTGAAAAAAGACAACGTCTGAAAAATGGAAAGATTAAATTATATAGAATATACATATACCCAAAATTATACTTAAAAAATAGTTTTGTTATTGTTTATCTCGCTTTAGGTTTCGTTCACTTGTCGATCTTTACCTACGTTCGATACAATTTTTGGATTAAAGATAGATGTTACCAAATAGAACGATAAATGTCCGTAGAGCACATCTTACAGGTTCTTTTAAATATATTATGTTTAAAAATTCACAAACATAAACTTTTAACTGCTGATTCAGGTTATCAAACCTTTACCATATAAAAACATAGACACAATGTTATTTTCTAGCGGTTTGATAAATATAATCATGCCTTGAAATTAAATAGCGGCATTCTATTTCTTACCTCTCCTAACAAAAAGAAACAACCTCGCAATACACATGATATCGGTTCTAAAGGTCCACAAATTATTTTTAATATTTTTAAAATGGGTTTGTAAATTAATGTAACACACGTCTTAATTTTTAATAATACACTTAGCATATAGGATGTTACATATAATATCGACAGCTGTTATGTATGTAAACATATGGTGTGTGTGTGTGTGTTTATCTTCAATATAGGCACATATTCATTATTTATGAATTCCGAATATTTGGAATTCATAGGCAGAACATGATACAATTTCCAGAGGGTTTTTAATTTTGGGGGAGGTTCGCGTCGTAATTGGCTTACAATATTTTGGATTCATATTCTATATAATTACATCTTTACATTTTTCATACGTTCTTTCTATTTCAAAGACACCATATATATATATATATATATATATATATGGTAAACCTAATCAGTAGGCGATTAAAGGTCTGTATATTACTTCAAAATATATGTATTTAAAAAACTCTACATGTTTCGGCTGTACACGCCTTTCTCAAGAGAACACAAAATATGAATTAAAAATGCAAGGTCACGAAGTTATTATATATATATATATATATATATATATAGTAAACCTAATCAGTAGGCGATTAAAGGTCTGTATATTACTTCAAAATATATGTATTTAAAAAACTCTACATGCTTCAGCAGTATGCCTTTATCAATACAAAATATAAATGACAGGATATAATGACAGGTTATATGTATATGTATATATGTATATGTATATGTATATGTATATATATATATATATATATATATATATATATATATATATACATATAACAAGTGTTCATTTGAAAAGTCAATCTAGTAGCATGTGATTTACTGAGAACATTTTGAAGTATGTTGTAAATTAAAATTTATTACTTAACCTACGAAGTCGTATATTTTGACATATTTCATACATACAAATAAATAACAAATAATAGGTATTTATTGAAAACTATAACAAATTTTGAAAATGTTGTCCTTCAAGATCAATGCACTTTAAAATCCTCCGTTCAAAATTTCTGATGATATTCTGCAACATTACTGGATTGTTATTAATTTCCATGCATTTCTGTTCGATTCTCTGCAGCATATCATTTAAATTCAAGATAGGTGTTCGAAATATGTTATTTTTTAGATAAGGCCACAAAAAGAAGTCGCAAGGTGTTAAATCGCATGAATGTGCAGGCCAGGCAATTTCAGTATTTCGACTAATTATACGCTCATCAAAAAATTCTCTTAAATAATCCAAATATTTTGCAGTACAGTGACAAGGTGCTCCGTCTTGTTGGAAATATGCATTTTGAAGTTCATCATCATGCAACTGATTGACAAATGGTTGTAACATTTCCGCACGGTACCTTTGAGCAGTTAACGTTCCCTGAAAAAATATTGGTCCAATGATTCGGCTTTGGCTTATCGCTGCCCAAACACCAATTTTCTCTGGATGAAGCAATTCTTCATTAATTACATGTGGATTTTCACTACTCCAAATCCTTGTATTTTGTGAATTTAGGTACCCCGTTTTATAAAACCATGCTTCATCAGTAAAGATGACTCTTTGCGAAAGTTCTCCATTATTCTTCATATTTACAAACCAATTACAAAACTGTAGTCTACGTGGGTAATCAATTTCTAACAATTCTTGTACTGCTGTGACACGGTATGGATAAAGTTGCATATCTTTTTTTAATAACTTGTGAGTTGTACCAACAGAAAGGTTTATTAGTTGACTCAAATGTCGAACAGATGTTTGTGGTTCATTTTCCATTATTTCTTCAACACGATTGACAACTTAAGGTGTACGTTTCTTAACTGCTCCGCTGCCTGATTCTTAGAGACTACCAGTTTCAGAAAAAAGTTTTAAAGTTCTATCCAAAGTATTCTTAAATTGTATATAATCTATTACAAAATGTGGAAACTCAACTTGAAATTTTACCATGCAATCTTGAACTGAATAAACCCATAAACCATCAATTTTATTACCACTTCGAAAATAAGCCTGGACTAAAAAAAATTTATGTTCTAAAGTAAAAGCCATTTTAAAACTGAGAAGCAATTTATTTAAACCAGAATCGACGCACGATTATTTTATGCGCTAACTGATATTTGTGATCCAAATGTCATTTGGATTTACGTTTACAGAACAACAAACACATACTAATATATTTGCGTCTTATTCTATCAAAATTTCAAAGTAACCTGGATTAACTTTTCAAATGAACACTTGTTATATATATATATATATATATATATATAGTAAACTTAATAAGTCGGCGATTAAAGGTCTTGTTTATTACTTCAAAGTATATATATTTAAAACCCTACATGTTTCGGCAATGATGCCTTTGTCAAGGATATAAAAAATATAAATATATTTATATTTTTTATATCCTTGACCTATATATACTTTGAAGTAATAAACAAGACCTTTAATCGCCGACTTATTAAGTTTACCATATCATACCAAGGTCACGAAAATATTATATTTATATATATATATATATATATATATATATACCGGGTGCGGCAATAGTGTGTCGGCGGAGCTTAGCATGAAAACTAATAAAGTTGTAACAATGAAATTTTACGTACACATGTAGTATGCTACAGTGCATTTTCTAATTTTATTTATATATTTACAGGGTGTTCCAAATTTCCGCAACCACTTTCAATTTTTTTTTTTAAATAGATTGCTATACTTTCTTGTTATTATGATGATAGCCACCCAAATTATCTTTGCAATGATATATGACCATGTGCACTTACAACTGTTGGTTTTGGTTTTATTGCAAATTTTGTTAAAATCTTGACAGTTGCAGCGTCTAACATTTTAAGTCTTAGTCTGACAATGGGTGCAGTGCCTCACGTAACTTTTTTGTAACCAATATATGGACTAACACGTTATATGTTTTGAGGGTGAACAACGTGACAACATATACAGAGTGTTAAATATGTCGTGCCAAATTTATCGAAGTTTAAAGGCTATTTTCTCTTTTTTTTTAAATTGAACCTATAATTTTTTTATTAGTCAGCAAATTCCTTGTAAAATTGCCGTTAAAATGATACCAATCACATAGTACTTATTTCTAGTATTTTCGAAGTTATAACCCTTTAATGGGATATACCTATGTTTATATTATTCAATATGCGGTGCATCTAATAGTTGGTTGGCCATGAAATGATATCAAACAAAGTAACTTTTACAAACACCTGTTTCTTAATTCTTTATTATTAGTTTTAGAATTACATTTTGTAATTTTTCAATAATAAAACAAAATTAATTTAAAATGTGTTCAAATATATTTCCATTCTGCTCTATACATGCTCTTAATCGCCTCTGCATCGACAGACTTACATTTTGAGCCATGTTGTTTTCACTTAATTGAAGAAAAGCGTTTCTGATTCGTTGCTGCATGTTCTCTGTCGTTGTAGGAGGTGTTTCGTAAACTATATTTTTTACAGTAGGCCACAGAAAAAAATCACAAGGGGTTAGATCTGGTGACCGCGGTGGTCAGCTTATAAAGCTTCCTCTCCCAATCCACCTATTGGTGAATACCCTATCTTAATGTGTTCTTGCAGCAGCACCGTAATGTGCAGGTGCACCATCATGTTGGTACCACAATCTCCTTATGACGTTATCTGGTAGGTCTTCTAACAGCAATGGTAAATTATTTTGTAGGAAATTTGTGTAGATTTCACAATTTAAAGTATTATTAAAAAAGAATGGACCTACAATAGTGTTTCCTATGATGCCTCCCCAGGTGTTAACACTCCATTTTTGTTGGTATAAAATGGGTTGCACAAAATGAGGGTTTCTAGTGTCATAATAATGAGAATTTTTTCTGTTTGTTATTCCACAATTAGCAAATGGTGCTTCATCTGTGAAAAGCACATAATCTAGAAAATTTAGATCTTGTCGTAATTGGAAAAGTAGCCATTCACAGTAAACAAGCCTCCTTTCAAAATCCGTTTGTAATAAGCCTTGATGATTTTGAATTTTGTAAGGGTGAAATTTATGTTTTTTTAAAATCCTTCTTACAGCAGTGACTTCTATCCCGTGTTCTTTCGAAATTATCCTTGTAGATACGCGCGGATTTTCCACAACGGACTGGACTACTGTCACTTCATTATCTTCTGTAACCATAGACTTAGTTCTTTCATGTTTGACATAATTCACTGAACCCGTCCGAAGAAACCTTGTCAACAAATTTTCAAAAGTCTTAATATCTGGTGCTCTTCGGTGAGGATACTCCATAGCATATGTTCTTGATGCTAAAAGTGGATTTCTATTGCTAGCGCCAAGAACAAATACCATGTCTATTAGCTCCTCTTTCGAAAAATTCATTCTAAAGAAACACAACTATAAACTATTACGCCATGGAAATAAAAAATAATGACAACAAAACGATATAACTGACAACAAGATAACAACTAATAACCAACAAACGGAAATTGATAATTAACTAGCCGAACTTAAATTATAACAATTAAACGCGATTACAGTAAAGAGAAACTATTGAAAAAACACTTTATATGGAAATTTTAAGTAGATATTTGACGTTTGGTTACACAGCAATTTTTGCTTAATATCATTTCATGGCCAACCAACTATTAGATGCACCGCATATTGAATAATATAAACATAGGTATATCCCATTAAAGGGTTATAACATAACTTCGAAAATACTAGTAATAAGTACTATGTTATTGGTATCATTTTAACGGCAATTTTACAAGGAATTTGCTGACTAATAAAAAAATTATAGGTTCAAATTAAAAAAAAAGAGAAAATAGCCTTTAAACTTCGATAACTTTGGCACGACATATTTAACACTCTGTATATGTTGTCACGTTGTTAACCCTCAAAACATATAACGTGTTAGTCTATAAATTGGTAACAAAAAAGTTATGTGAGGCACTGCACCCATTTTCAGGCTAAGACTTAAAATGTTAGACGCTGCAAATGTCAAGATTTTAACAAAATTTGCAATAAAACCAAAACTAACAGTTGTAAGTGCACATTGTCATATATCATTGCAAAGATAATTTGGGTGGCTATCATCATAATAACAAGAAAGTATAGCAATCTATTTAAAAAAAAAAAATTGAAAGTGGTTGCGGAAATTTGGAACACCCTGTAAATATATAAATAAAATTAGAAAATGCACTGTAGCATACTACATGTGTACGTAAAATTTCATTGTTACAACTTTATTAGTTTTCATGCTAAGCTCCGCCGACACACTATTGCCGCACCCGGTATATATGCAGGGTATATCCATTAAATAAACATTTAAATTTATTTCAATCATATTACATTAACCTTACCAGATGTGAAACTGCGGTGTTTTTTTGAGGTTACAGTCGCCTGGTATTGAAACCCAAAACAACGACGGAAGTTTCGAAAATTTTAGCGTTCTGCAATGAGAACAAATTATCCATTTGTCCACAAGGAGGCAACACAAGCATCGTCGGCGGATCTGTGCCAGTATTAGATGAAATTATCTTATCGACTGAATTAATGGATAAAGTAATTAGTTTAGATGAAATATCAGGTACGGTTCAGTTTCCCTATAAATTTATATCAGAAATAAATGAAAATAAATATCTGTGACATTGTAGGAGTACTAGTTTGTGAAGCAGGATGTATATTAGAAAACTTAGACAATAGACTTTCTGATAAAAATTTCATGATGCCTTTAGATTTAGGAGCGAAAGGTTCGTGTCATATAGGAGGAAATATATCAACTAATGCCGGAGGATTGAGGCTATGTCGATACGGAAATTTACACGGGAACGTTTTAGGATTAGAAGTAGTAAGAGATTTAGCAAAGTAGAAATTGTTCCAAAATGTAAGGATGCTTTAATTGAAAACTAACTTAACACTGAGATGAAGAAATACTTGCATGTTATAATGAAACACTTTAACCTCTATATTTTTAGCTTCCCGTAACTATATGTAGATTTTGTTTTTTTTTCTTTTGCTCTAAAACTACTAAGACACATCATTTCTAATTATTTTAAGAGTAGTTTATTACGTGTGAGTAGTCCATATTTTGCAATTACGTGAATAGCAGTTGCATCTGAATGCGTTTAAAAGTTCGAAGTCATGAAGTTCAAATCTTTTATAATTTTACAAGAACCGTACACGATTGGCACGCACGAAGACCTGTTGCTATGGTTACTTCCACGTTCTTACCAAATGATTACCTTTGGTATTGAATACAAAAACTAATTCCATAATAAATTTTGCAATTATGTAATCGTGGCAATCACTATCATTTTGAAAACTATAAAAGATGATGAAATCTATATTTTTTACCACGTGTCGACAAATCAAGAAATACGTAGATAATTATAAAAAGATAACATTCAGATGATCATATTCAGCTATTCAGATTAAAGAACTATAAATTGTTACACCACCTTGGGTCACACGATATTGTCCCTGTGGCGTTAATACTTCATTACAATGACGCCTCGTTCTGTATTGCTGCAGTAACATTTATCTTTTCAAGTGCAACTGCGAAAAATATCAATTAAACTCACCTCTCTTAAAACGTGATTCCTGGTTATTTTTCATCCAATTTGTTTAGTCACTATTTTACTTTAGAAGAGGTCAATATCACTATTCGTGTTTTGATTCCATTTTGAAGAAAGATGATGCTTTTGTATCTGCGGAATATTCTTGTTCAAAGAATGTGTGGATCGTTGAAAAGGATTACTTTGAACACTAGTGAATTGTAGCACGATTTACTTATACAGGTTTCTCGTATTTCAATCATCTTAAGAATCTTATTAATATACAGGATTACCGCTGAATAGCGACAAAGCTGTGCGAATCTGAATACGTATAAATGTCTAACTGGAAATCAAAAAAGAAATTTATTTGTAATTCATCAAAAATTTCAAAGCTTTTAGGGTCAAAGTGTAGTTAAAGTCGGTCCATCTTTGTTTATTCTACATTTTACCGAAATACAGCTGTAATTAAAGTTTATTGACTTGCAAAAAAAAAGTTCCTATTCATAAGACAGTGATTATTGTTTTTTTTACCAAAACATAATCGGCCGTACATATGGCGATGTTTTTTTTTGTGGATATCAATAATAGCCTTTACATCGAATATGTCGGGACAAAAAGCTTTATGTAGCGTGTCCATGGCATAGATACCTGGTTTTAATTATTTGTATGGAATTATTACCATAATTTTTTTTCTTTAAATTTGTGGCGGTACTGACAAATACCGATAGAACAATATAATTAGCCAGTAAAGAGAATTACTGATGAATTAGAGGTGGAAGCCCGTATTGCCCCATTTATTTACCTGCGACAGGACCGGAAAAAAATAGAAAAATAATTTTCTCGTTACTACGTGAATTAATATTGCATATGTAACATTAATACTGCATAGAAAATTCTGATAAATTTAGCTATTTAATTTTGTCCATAACATGCACCAAAGTTACTATTATACGAGGCATTTTCGCAAACTAAGTTCAGATTAGTCATAAAAATTACAAGAACTTTGTTGATGCAATTTTTTATTATCATTTGCCTACAGATATCTTAAACTATTTCTCAGACAATTTAACAATTTTAACATTTGTCGTAACGTAGCACAAACTTTTGAATGCAAATATTTGCGAAATTTGCATCCAACTGCTTTATTTGTCACTGTTTTTAATTCATCATCGGTACTGTATCGATGATCTGCTAAAAAAATTTTAAGGCGGAGAAAGAGTTGATATTTAATCGGTGCAGGATCGAGACAGTAGAGTGAGTGATAAAATATTTCTCATTTAAATTTGTGGAAGAGTGCTCCTGCAGCACAGAATGGTCGTCTGTATTGTTATGCAGCAAAACAATTTAAGAACTGAGAAGGTCTGGCCTTTTATGTTTTCTTTCCATTAGCCGTATTTGTAGCGTAGCATAGCATGCAGGTGTATTTATTGTAGTTTCTTATTCCACGAAATCCACGAGTGAAATACCATGTCTGTTCCTGAACACGGTGTACACGATCTTCCAGTTTGAAAGTGTGTTTTTGTTTCGGTGATCTACTATGTCGCCATTGCATAGAGTGACGTATACTATCTGATGTTGTATGATTTACCCAGGTACCACCCGTCACAATATCATTCAAAAATTCACCACCAACATTGTTGCACTCCCGAAATGTCATTGCTGTTGCCATTTAGTTTGCTGTGTTCCTTTGTGGGAATTATCTGTACGCATTTTGCGATAGTGTAATTTTTCTGTTATAATTTCATGTAACAAATATGGGACAGTGAGTGACTAATTCAGATATTGAAAACATTCTGTTCTTATTAAATTTTTTCATTTACTTGTTCAAGTATTTTCAGTGACTAATATGACCTCCAGCTTTGCTCTCCGTCGTGCACGTTTGTGCTGTCTTCACTAAATGTGTTTGTACCACTTCTCCTGATACTTCACAAATGTTTCGAAAATTTTTAGCAAGCTAAACATATCTTGAAGAATATATGCAGCATTCAAAAATATCTTTTTAGAAATTCAAAATTTAATCACTGGTTATATCTCACAGCTGAACAGATGGACAATGTGACAAATCAAACGTCGACAATTTAATAATTTGACGTTGACGGTTTTCCAATATAGTATAGTAATGATGATTGTTTGGAGCAGATTTGCCTCACTAGTTACATCCTTTTAAGATATATCCACAATGGAAACTTAGTTTGTGGATATGCCTAGTATTTCTAGCTTTGTTCCAGATCTATAATTTGCTACATACGGCACGCTGCAAATGGTCCGTATACACGCTCCAGAATTGCCAATCATATAAACTCAGGCAATGAAAGGTTTTCCCCTTTTCCGCCATTTATTCGCAAATGGTATTCGGCAATTCCAAACTCTTAACGCTCTGCGTTCTTATCCGCTAAAAATGCGCCTTTCCAAACTACGCAGAATTACGTCACTTTATTACCCCGAAGAGTGCAATCGAAAGCACCTATGAACCCACAGTGCTCACATACGCACGTCAACGAATGAATCTCTCCACCTGCATATTTACCTGCGAATATACCATAGAAATAAAATTATGCAGAAGACGACATGGTACTGGAGAAAATGAAAATGATGAAATTTAAGCAAACCGAATATACCGGGCGATAAAATGTTAACTAAATATGTAAAGAAATTTAAAACGTAATACACTAGCCATCATTCGTATTGTCTCAAGAAGTTAATATATTTGTGGTTGAAGGCTGCGACTTCTTTCTTGGTGTCGCTATAGAATATTATTGTTTGTTTGCTTTATTATCCCTCACATTTATACGACGAATTTTTTGAATAGACATTTTATAAAATAAGTACCTGGAATTGTTCAATAAAATACAAGATATTGGTCAACGAACTTTATTTTGCCGCCTTCAAAGTAGGCTTCATTTGATGTGATAAACTTTTGTCGACAAATATTACTAACAAATGGCCTTCGCCTTCCTCTGCAAATTTAGTTTTATAGCTTCAATGAGCTGAAAGCGTCTTCGGCTAAGTAATAATTTGAATTCGGGAATCAGGAAAAAGTTACACGAGGTCATATCTGGAGAATAAGGTGCTTCATAGATAACAATTTTTCTCTTTTGGAAAGATACTTGAAAAACGAAAGAGTGATGCTTTTGTGTTGTCACACCAATAATTTGGGACTGAAATTCCAGATTACCAATTCAAATTTCACAATCTAAATTATTAAGATTCCATCCATACATTTTGGAATAAATTATAAACTAAATAAAGTTAAGAAAAGTTAGGTAATACTTATTACAGGTAAAAGCGAATGGTGAAATTTTAGACATGCTATCAACATTGAAAAAGGATAATACTGGCTATCACTTGAAACACCTTTTCATTGGATCAGAAGGAACGTTAGGTTTTATAACAAAAGTTGCTGTTCAATGTGCAATCAAACCAAAATCTCAAAATCTTGTATTCTTGGGTCTGCAAAACTACACCAAAGTATTGAAAACTTTCAGGTATGCCAAAGAACAGCTATCTGAAATCTTATCAGCTGTTGAAGTGATTGACAGTTATTCTATGGATGCTGTTAAAGACCATTTGGGTCTTTATTCACCAATTGGAGAATATCCTTTTTACCTCCTGCTCGAAACGTCTGGCAGTAAAGAGGAACATGATCAAGAAAAACTAAATAATTTTGTCGAAACGTCCTTGAAAAAGCACTTAATACTAAATGGAACCATGGCTACAGAGCCTTCGAAGTTCAAGGTAAGGTTTGTTATTTGTTTATTTAAAGTTGGGCGAAGAGTGGTGAAGTCATTTTTAAATATGGTTTACTATTCACAATATTACAATGAACCTGTATTTTACGTTTATCTTGCGATTACTTGAAATATTCGTTTATATATTGGGTCGTTGAAAGTTCTAATAAAAAGTTCGTGTGCTAAAAGTCATGGTGTTGGTGTGCTTGGTGTGTTGGTGTTGGTGTGTAGTAAGGGACACATGCTTCAGAAATTTGTCCCTGTAGGATGTACCATTTCTGGATTATTTAATGGTATTATAAACAGCGAATAACAACTTGACGAATAAATTGAAATCTAGTATTATAAAAAAAAGCATGCAAGGAAAATAAGTATTTGTAGAATAACTCTGAATAGCTATGTATTTTGCAGTTTAGCGTCTCGATAAACGATGGAGCCACTGAATAAAATGAAAAAATACAAAAAAATCCTAATTTTTTACATTTATTTTTGTTTATACACTGCTCAACAAGATAAGCGGAACACTACTTTGAACGCTTGTAACTTTTCTATGAGTCGAAGACGAATTTCTTTTCACGTTTTTTATTATTGTCTGGAGCACAAAAGAAAATTACGTTGAAACATTTTTTCTTTTTCTCCTTAGATGTTCAAATGTAAAACACCACCCAAAACAAAATGTTTTTTGGTCCTTAAACAAACAATCAAAACTTATTAAATTAATTTTTTGACATTTTAAACGTCAATTTACTTCTAAGATGCCTTATTTAAGTGAAATCGAAGTCGCGAGGGCTTTATTTGAAGATGGTCGATCTATGCGATATGTCGCCTATCAACTACAAACCAATCCATCGATTATCTGCAGAGCATGGCATAGGTATCAAGAAACGGACAGATACTCTAGGAGAACTGGGCAAGGACGTAGAAGAAAAACTAGTCGTTGGGATGACCGTTATATAATTAATTCTTGCCTTCACCGTCGAACTTCCTCAGCTCGTGACTCACAAAACCTACTTCGAAATGCTACAGGTATAATAATCTCTGATGAAATGGTTAGAAGAAGGCTTAAAGAAGCAAATTTGACTTCTCGCAGGCTTGTGCGAGCTCCTCGCTTGACCATGGATCACAAACGGATTCGCCTAAACTTTGCTCGCGAACATATAGAATGACAACTTCGACAATGGAGGTCTGTGCTTTTTAATGATGAATCCCGGTTTACTTTAACTCGTTCTGATCGTCGTGTACGAGTGTACAGATATCCTGGAGAGAGATACACTGCCGAGCGTAAACAGGAAGTCGATCAATTTGGATCAGCATCATTTATAATATGGAATGGAATCAGCATAGATAGTCATATCGACTTGGTTGTTGTTCCTCAACGTCTCAATGCACAGAATTATGTTAGAATAATCCTTCAGCAGCATGTAATACTATTTGCCAACAATTTTGGTGATGCTTTTATCCTCCAGCAGGATATCTGGGGAATTCATCCAGCAAATTTTACGACCTATTTTCTTCGAGAACATGAAATCCGAGTAATGGAGTAGCCGGCCATGAGTCCAGACTTGAATCCTATCGAACATGTTTGAGATTCACTTGACAGGAATATCAGAAAGCGCCCTGTTGCACCTCATACTCTTCAGGAGTTAGCCGAAATTCTTGTAGAAAAATGGCAAAATTTACCACAAGACATGTAAGACGTTATATCTGCAGCATTCTTAATTGTTTATTATTGTACAAGAAAATTGTTAAATTAGAGCATATGTATTTGTTATTAAAATCTTGTCAGCTAATGTTGACAATTTGATATTCCAAAGTTGATAATTATGTCTCTCTTTTAATAAAAAAAAATTCCAGTATTAAATTTGTGTTCCGCTAATTTTGTTGAGCAGTGTATTTGTAAAATACAAACTGATAAGTCTGGCATTATCAAAATTCAAGTTATCAAACACACACAATATATAAACTCTTAAAAATAAGGTTATGTTTATTTGAACACAGTGGAGCAGCTGTTCGTATTTAACCAATGAATATCATTTAATACCACGACTTTCTAGGGTGTAAATTAATTGGTACATTTACTTGCTTAGTTTTTATTTATAATACCCAATCTATAGAGTAAATTAAATTTACTTGCTTACTAAATAAAATCTGCAAATTTTATCGTTTACAATAGCGGCCCTAAGAGTTTTGGAACACCTATGGAAGAGGACTTGCCACGTGCGACTGAAGTTATTAATACCAGTTCATAAGGTAGTAGTAGTTGTACAAGAATTTGTGGACCGAAACCAAGTGTGTGCTGAATCACTTACTCTATTAACCATATTTGTCCCCTGCGACTATTTTCTTATTCCGCAATGTATTAATATTCAAAGGCTTTGTCTTCATTTTGTACTTATGCATTTAATCATATTATTTAATTATCGGATTGTGTATGTCTAGAAACACTAACCTACAAATTTTAAATGTTTTTTAATAATTAGAATTAAAGTACACTTTTTTACGTTGTAGACAACCCTTTTTATATACAGAAAAATAGTAAATTTGGCAAATGTATGTTTTTTTTTTTTAATATGTATCTTCAGGAGTAACAAAAATATCAAAAATTCCTAACACAATTTTATTTTCTATTTATAAATTTAAACTTGAAAAGAAAAAGACAGTAAATCAAAATCTTTGTTTCTTGACACTTCGTTTATGGATCATCAATACAACATTCAACAGTGATCCCCCATCATGTTTTCGTTCCAGAAACCTTGACATTTCTTTTCCATTAATTGAATATTCTGATCAAAGCGCTCACCTTGTTCATCGCTTATTGCTCTAAGGTGTTCATTGACACTTATCTTCGATTCAAAAAACTCGAAATCCAGGAACACCAATTACGTATATGTGGCAGGTTGTGCTACTGGAAAATCCCAATGAGAGTTTTAATTTTTGCAGATATTTTAAGTTACCGGAGGAACAAAATAACTACATTCAAAATTATATTTCGTTTTATTGCAGTATGCATATTTCATTTAAAAAAACGTAAAGAAACTATAAAGAAAACCCGTATCTACCAGGTCGGTTGGATATATATGTTTATATAAAAGTCTCCAACTCTATAAAATAAGAATAAAAAAGACAAAACAATGAAATCAGCCTTAAAATGAAGTACAACCAATGTACATAATTATTTTCCACATAATCACCATTTAGTGCAACACATTTCTCCAAATCCTGAATCCATTTCTTTATTACGTCCATGAGAAAACTTGTTTACTATTTATCTAATTGCGAGCAGCAGCCCGAACTTCAGAAAAATTTTGATCTTTCAATACCTCCTTCAACTTTGAGAACAACCAGAAATCTGAAGGTGCCAAATTAGATTGTACGGAGAGTGCCAAACAACCGTGAATTTCAGACTCATCACTCTCTTCATCGTTTCGTTGCTGCCATGCAGCCTGGCGTTGTCGTGGTACAAGAAAAAAACGTTATTTCCAGCCTTACTCTATGGTTACGATTCTTTGGTGATCGTAAATTTTGAATTAATCTTTTATCACTTCGGTTGAATGACTTCCTTTGCATTCCAAAAAATGGTAAGCATGACTTTCTGCGTTTATGGAACTTTTTTGGATTTTCGTACACGTGGAGAATTTCGACGATATTCCATCGACTGTCGCTTGTTTTCGGCTTGTAAATTTCGATGGGCGCGCAACCTTCCAGTGTTAAAAATTCTATCACGGATGGTTGCTTGGTACGCATGTCAGAAATCGAACTCGTGGTAAATAACACTGTTACTCAACGACGATACAAAGGAAAATGAAACTTTACATGCTAAAACGAGATACTCGAAATTACCGTTTTCAGACTAGAACTTGTTTCTATCCTCATTACTCATACAATGGCTTTGTTGGAAACCTTAAATATCAACCCTTCGTATTGGAGAAATATGCTATTGGATAATTTCGCGAATAATACGAGGGATAAGCTACAATTATTGATAATAGAAAAATCTAGTTACCTATGAAAAACAAATTGTTGTTTATTAAATAGTGCATTATTTTATTTGTCAAAACAGTTTAGTTTGTGCAATTTGATTGAATAGTGTCTGAGAAATAAACTATAGAATTCGCTTCTGTTGTCGAAAAAAATGGAATTATCACGAGAGAACTTTCGGATAATGATTTACTATGATTTCAAGAAAGGCTTGATTGCGTATGAGTGTGAGGAAAGTTTAAAATCGGCATTTGGAGATCTCGCACCATCATTGGCTACTGTTTATAGATGGTATAAAGTATTTGAACTAGGTTGTAACTCGGTTGAACACAAAAAAGGAGCTGGCCCTCCTTCAACTGTGTTAATGCAAAAAATATTGCTGCAGTGAAGATGGTGGAAGAAGACAACCGCATTACCTATGCAATGATAGAGTCCAAACTGAAGATTGAACCCTCGCAAGTGATATCAATATTGCACGAACATTTACATTTGAAAAAGGTTGTAGCTCTGTTTGTACCCCATCATCTGACAGAATTTAAAAAAAGCAGAACGTATTCGAATTTGTCAACAAACTTTAGATATGTTGAATGTCAAATTATTTCTAAAATTGTAACTTGCGATGAAACGTACATACAGTTTTTTTAATGTTCCCACTCGCCACGACAGCCAAATCTGGATGCATGAAGATGAGAAAACCCCTACGATGGTGAAAAAAACAGCGAGCAATAAAAAAAGTAGTGTACGCAGTATTTTTTAGAAGTACGGGTTTGGAGGCCACATTTAAATTAGAAGATCAGAAGACAGTTACCTCTAAATGGTATGTTGAAAATTGTTTGCCTACTGTGTTCAGTAAAACGCCAAGAAAGGGAATTATATTACATCATGATAACGCGTCGTCCCATACAGCAGGGATAACTGTTCAGTGTTTAGATGAAAACAAAATCAAAGTTATAGAACATCCTCCTTACTCACCACATTTGGCGATGTGTGACTTCTGGCTATTTTCTGAGCTCAAAAAACATTTGAGAGATTCCAGTCAGAAGAAGAGATTTGTATCGCCGTTAAGTGTTTTTTTGATAGTACCCCTAAAGACAGCTGGCTGAACGCTTTTGAACTATGGAAGGAAAGAATGGTTACGTGTATTATTGTTGATAGCAATTACTTTGAACATATTTAAAATAAAAATTCTGAAAACTTGTATCAATCTTTCTATTCTCAATAATTGTAGCTTGCCCTCGTACTAAACCATACCTAATCTTTAAATCTTTATTACTAGAATTACAAACTCAAAAAACTCACGAAATTGAAAAATGCCTCATTGGGATTGAAGGAGGAATTCCTACACACAAAGTAAAAGAAATCAGGATGATTTCTTTTGCTATGACAAGGAATTTTAATAAAAATTAACAAATTTTCAATTGATAATACTGCTATTGAATATCAAACGACGAATTCAAACAGGAACAGGGAGTGATAGGGATGATGAATTACTTGCACAATCTTTCTACAAGAAATAAACATTGTTACTTAGTCTTGCGCAACGTTGTGTATATTTTTTATTATTTGGCGAGTATTTACAGCTTATTGCCGCTTCTTGCATCGATTTTTGTCATTCCAATCCCTTTCATACAATCCTGTCTTTCCTATTTCACTTTTTATGTTATTTATCCATTTCTTTCGTGGTCACTGATTTTTCTGTGCCGCAATCCAACCCCACAACTTCTTTGGTATTCTTTTTTCATTCATTCTGCGTAAGTGTCCGAACCATTTCAGCTGATTTCCTTAAGTACGTCATAAATGACAGAATTATACTATAAAATATACCTATTTTTTGTTTTTGTTATTTTTATTCCATAGTATAGGATGTAGCATGTTGATCATCTGTTTTCCTCTGCTCTTTTTTTCTCGTTATATCTTTGTCTTCTTGATCTCTTACAATCTGCGAAGGTTATAACTCCCAGGTCTTCATACCGTGTACCATTTTTTATTATTCCACTGTCAACCCATCTTCTCCTTTTCCTCCTATAACCACACACCGCGTTTTTTCAGTTTATTCCCAAATCTAATTATTGTATTTTTCTATGAGTAATTAATTTAACATGTCGTATGCCATACAACATTGATCTTCTGTGATAACTACATGATTGTTGGAAAAGAGAATAGAATATATTAGACTCTCGCCTAGCTATACCCCTCCCCCCTAAGGTAAATCTTGAAAAGGCTAGGGGGAAGGCAACAGGCCCTGCTTAGCTCCTTTTGAAGGGTAGAATGGCAGATATATCTGATTCCTGAACTTTACGACAGCTACATTTTCTTTGTATACTGTTTTAATTGTGTTTATATATACTTTATTGATGCCCACTTGTACTAAAGTGATCATCATTTCTGAAGGGGAACGGAATAAAAAGCTTTTTGCAGGGCTATTAAAGTAACATGGAGTTCCCTGCTGTTTTCCAGCGTCTTCTCTGCTAAGTGTCTTAATGTGAATATATTGTTCGTGCAGGACTTTCCCGGTCGAAAACCATATTGTTCCTTCATTTTATTAGTTCCTTTTTTTATTCTGGCTTTAAGAACTCTTCCGTATAGTCTTGCTACCGAAGACATACTTATTCCACTGTAATTTCCGCATTAATTTCTGTTTCCCTTTTTATAAATCGCATTTATATAAGAAATCTTTCAATATTGGTATGGCTTGTTCCATACGACACTTATGGAACTTATTAATGCATTATAGATCGCCTGGTTCTGAGACTTTATTGTTTTTCATTTTTTGGAGAGCTTTCTCCACCTCCTTTACTGTAATCCACTCTTCGGCATTCTCTGCTTCATCCACATTTGCTACGTAAAATTCACTTCACTTCAGTGTTTTGTCACCAGATTTTTTAAAAGTTTCTATATACTTTAGCTCTTATAGGGTTCTGAGACTTTATTGTTTTTCATTTTTTGGAGAGCTTTCTCCACCTCCTTTACTGTAATCCACTCTTCGGCATTCTCTGCTTCATCCACATTTGCTACGTAAAATTAATTTAATTTCAGTGTTTTGTCACCAGACTTTTTAAAAGTTTCTCTATACGTTAGCTCTTATAAGATGTATTTTGTTTTTGCTTCGGTTGAATTTTTCCTTAAGCTGTTTATGGTTTTCCAAGCTTCTCTGGGTCTAAATCCTCCCACCAGTGAGTTTATCGGTCCTCATTTATTGTCTCATGCCGTAATGTTCACTTTCTTTTATAACTACATATCTATTTTGATTTGGTGTATCCTTTGTGGCTAGGCACAGGGGTACAACTTACTTTTGGTAGAAGTACTAGCTGGCTTAGTTTATTCGTCCGCCAGAAGTTTCGTGATCCTTTGTCTCTTGTCCTGAAAGCTTCCGATACTGCTTTGTGTAACTTCTCTTTAAGTGTGTCTATTATGTTCTCTTCTAGTTTTTGGGCTAGTTGTATTCTGAAGAAGAAGTTAATGGATTCATTCTTTAGATTATCCAAATTGTAGATTTTAGGTTTCTTAAACTTTAAATCCTGCTTGTTTTCTAGTGTTTGTTTGTTGCACTTCAGCTCTATAGATGCCTTAATAAGTAAATGGTTTGAACCGCAGATTTGTTTTAGAGTTTTATTTTATTACAATATAATCCAAGAGAGATCTCGAGTTTTTAGTGTTTTGAATTCATGTGTATTTATCCAATCCATTTGGGTTTTCTAATAAATGCGGTTCGCTGAGTTCTATCTCGTTTCATTCTCGTTTACCGCATCCTCGCCATATCGTCCAATTACTTTGCTGTCTAGGGCGCTTTACGTACCTTTCCGTTAAAATCTCTTAATAATTTCTTGTTTATTTTTTACTTTAATTAGCTGCGCGGAGAGTTTATCAAACAAGTTTTCCTTTATATCTATATCTGAGTCATCGGTAGGTGCACAGATTCCGAAAAGTCTTATACCGTGTGTCCCAATTTCGATGCTCACCATTCGTATCTCGGTTATTAGAAGATATAGAATAACGGTTAAATGGGGAATGTTTTGCAGAATTCAATACTCGCGGCAAATCTCATTTCAAATTTGACCTAACTTCTTAAATTTTTAAAATATTTTGAAAAATCGAAAATTTGCCGATTTCGTTATTCCTCAATAACTCGATAACGCTTAGTCTGACCTCTTTTAAAGTTTTACATTGTTCAGACACTTTTTTAAAACAAATTATTTGATACAAACAGAAACCCCCGATTGTCATTTGTTTCTAAGTTATTACCACTATCTTTTGTTTTTATATGGCGGCCATATTGGATTTTGGGTTTGTTAGGTAGTCCTCAAAATGTGCTTTTCAACGATGTATAACATGCCTGAAAAATTTTTATTTATAAGGAAAATATTAATAAAAACGTAAATTAATCTTTAATATGAAATTAGTAGGCTGAAAAATTAAACACAAGTAATACTGTAAACAAACGAAACGATAAAAAAATTATAGAAATAAAAAGTAAAGATACAGAACTTAAAGTTCACATTCACTTAAAGAAATTGTTCAATATGACGACCATTCTGTTCCACACAATTTTGACACCTTGTTCGAGTAGAGTTACAAACTCTACGTAGCGTGTTTCCGTTTACTGATCGTAGCACATCTAGTACTCTTTGTTCTAAAATTTCCCGAGTTTCTGGCGGCTCAAAATCAAATACTTCGTTTTTAGTGGGACCCCATAAATAGAAGTCAAGCGGGGTAAGGTCGGGTGATCTCGCAGGCCATTGCACGGGTCCATTATTTGAAATCACTCTCTCATTAAAGTTTTCTCTCAAAAAATGTTGCACGTTACGAGTGTTATGGGCCGGGCAACCATCTTGCTGGAACCAGATGTTTTGCATGTTCTCAGGATTAATAATTTGCCTCAAAGCAGGCATTATCTCGTTTGTTAGTAGCTCCAAATATCTGTTACCAGTTAAATTGTAATCAAAGATGAAAGGACCTATTAACTGATTATCTAAAACGAAAAAAAGAGTTTAAAAAACAAAAAAAAAGGAAACAAAATGTCATACCAATTAAACCGCACCAGACATTAAAACCAAATCGAACTTGAAATCTTCTTTGATTTACCAAATGTGGATTTTCAGTAGACCAATGATGATAGTTATTCCTATTGAACACTCCACAATTGGTAAATCGTGTTTCATCTGTCCATAGTATTTTCCTAGGAAAATTAGTGTCATATTCACATTTTTGAAGGTACCACCTGCTAAACTGTAATCGTAGGAGATTGTCATTATCACTTAAACCTTGTACAATTGTTGGTTTGTAAGGGTGATACTTGTTTTTCGTCAAGGTTCTGTGAACAGTAGATTTTGAAATCCCTGTTTCTCGTGTCTCACGACGAACTGATGTGCTGGGATTGTTCCTAACGTTCTGCAAAATATTATTTCGACGTGTATCAGCATCATTAACTTCATAGTTAGCTCGTTTTTGTTCCAAAACTTCCAAAGTTTTTTAATTTGCTAACTAGTCTTCTAAAAATTGTCCTGTGTGGCTGTTGTCTTTCTGGAAAACGCTCTGCATAACTCGTGCACGCATTTTTAGTGTTTCTATTTGCTTTGAAATACACTTCCAACATATCAACTTTTTCTTCGTTTGAATATGGATGTGCCATTATCAATACTTATAAATCTTAATACTTGACAATAATTACTTATCACTAACTACAAGTAGTTTTAATTAACTTATCTCTGCAGCACTAATTGTACTTTGACAGGTTATCGTTTTGTTTCATTGTCAGAATACATTTGTCATTGACGTTTGACGGAACATAATGTCTTTGCTAGTGATACACGCTCAGAGGTTAGAATTATCTGACATTTGATGTAAAACCAAATACAAATCTCCCCACTACTTTTAATCCTGCGCGAACTTACCCCTCCTCGCGCCAACTTAATTGGCGTTTGCTATACTTAGAATATCTTTTCACTTTCATTTCGTTTTAGATAATCAGTTAATAGGTCCTTTCATCTTTGATTACAATTTAACTGGTAACAGATATTTGGAGCTACTAACAAACGAGATAATGAGGCAAATTATTAATCCCGAGAACATGCAAAACATCTGGTTCCAGCAAGATGGTTACCCGGCCCATAACACTCGTAACGTGCAACATTTTTTGAGAGAAAACTTTAATGAGAGGGTGATTTCAAATAATGGACCCGTGCAATGGCCTGCGAGATCACCAGACCTTACCCCGCTTGACTTTTATTTATGGGGTACCACTAAAAACGAAGTATTTGATTTTGAGCCGCCAGAAACTCGGGAAATTTTAGAACAAAGAGTACTAGATGTGCTACGATCAGTAAACGGAAACACGCTACGTAGAGTTTGTAACTCTACTCGAACAAGGTGTCAAAATTGTGTGGAACAGAATGGTCGTCATATTGAACAATTTCTTTAAGTGAATGTGAACTTTAAGTTCTGTATCTTTACTTTTTATTTCTATAATTTTTTTATCGTTTCGTTTGTTTACAGTATTACTTGTGTTTAATTTTTCAGCCTACTAATTTCATATTAAAGATTAATTTACGTTTTTATTAATATTTTCCTTATAAATAAAAATTTTTCAGGCATGTTATACATCGTTGAAAAGCACATTTTGAGGACTACCTAACAAACCCAAAATCCAATATGGCCGCCATATAAAAACAAAAGATAGTGGTAATAACTTAGAAACAAATGACAATCGGGGGTTTCTGTTTGTATCAAATAATTTGTTTTAAAAAAGTGTCTGAACAATGTAAAACTTTAAAAGAGGTCAGACTAAGCGTTATCGAGTTATTGAGGAATAACGAAATCGGCAAATTTTCGATTTTTCAAAATATTTTAAAAATTTAAGAAGTTAGGTCAAATTTGAAATGAGATTTGCCGCGAGTATTGAATTCTGCAAAACATTCCCCATTTAACTGTTGTTCTATATCTTCTAATAACCGAGATACGAATGGTGAGCATCGAAATTGGGACACACGGTATATCCTCTTCTTAAACGTAATATTTGACGTTTTAAAAGGTTATTGGCATTGGAAAATAGCGTCTTTTAGGACTCGGTAAACGGCCATATCAGATTTGTAGTTGACATCCAAAAATGCTCAATCCACTCAAAATTATATGTGATGATTTTTCCTTCTAGACTAGTGGAACCATAAAATAAAATTTATAAATCAAAGTTTCATTATTTTTCGGCTATTTTTACAAATTAAGAAAAGTAGCATTTAGTATCAATCCTTATTACAAGTGTGAATTAAATAATATAGTAATTTTCAGAATATTTGGAGTATTAGAGAAAAGATACCAGAAACATTCAAACGAGATGGCTACGTACTTTGTTACGATTTCACTTTACCTTTAGCATATTATTATGAGCTTGTAGATGAAATGCGGGAACGCTTAGGGAATAAAGCACATAGAGTTTTCGGATTCGGTCATTTGGGTATTTTATCTTTACATTCCTTTTAGATGAACCTTTATTTATTAATTTTCAGGCGATGGTAATATACATTTGCAGATAACCATCAAGAACTTGACTCCAGAAATAATAGACCTTGTAGAACCGTATATTTTCCAGAGGGTCAAAGAGATTGGAGGGAGTATTAGTTCAGAGCATGGGATTGGTTTCTTGAAGGCGAAATATTTAGATATGATAAAAAATCCAAGCACAATTCAATTAATGCATACTTTAAAAAGGAGCTTAGATCCGAATGGTATTTTAAATCCTTATAAAATTTTTACAACGAATCTATGAAGTATGAATTCTTTCAATAAACAGAGCTGATTATGCAAAGATGGAACTTTATACGAGATGTGTTACTTCATGAAAGATGTACAAAAACAAATATTTTCTAATAAGTATTTTATATATTTATCGAAAACTGTATGGTATAATAATAATAATAAAATAATATATCATTTCTTTTTCAACCTTAATTAAATAAAAAACAATATTATAAAATTAAGCAACTATTGGTCAAATAAATATCTAATGTTTTTATCAATTATATCCATTGCTTCTTCAATTGTTCCATTACTATCGATATATTTAACCCTGTATTCATCCGTATATTCATAAGCTTTCATAATACTGAAAAATAAATGGTACGATATTTATACTGAAACTCTGAGGCGTGTTCGCAATCTGAAGATAGAGAATTATGCATATTCCCGGCAATTTAGCATTAACCTTGTTTTTGTTTGCTATTCTTGTCGATCTGGTAGTATACCATATTCTGTATAAAATAGCATCGCTAAAAACAATGTAAGAAAGTAATGTCGATTAATTGTTGACGAGACAAAGGAATACTAGTTAATTTGACTAACTTCATGACTCATAACAGTTATCAACCTTCGTAACTGTTTCGGTCAGCCGCTCAAAACAAATAGAGAAGAATGATGACAAGTGGTGTCTGTCGACGTGCTCCATGCCGACACTCTGACCCACATTAATTATACATGCTAATATTGTGTCTCTGAAAAGAAATGGAATATTTTGGACCATCACTATTTAGTTCAGAACTCGTGGTCTGCGATTTCTACTTCGCGTTTTTTCGCCTACAAAATATCTGTCTGAGAAATAGTTAGGCAACGATGAACAAATAAAATGTTACGTCATTGTTCAAAAAAATATCCGTTGATATGCGGTAGGATTCAATGGCTGTGGATTGTAAAAACTGGTAGATAAGGTTGATAAATGTGTCAAGAACTAAAGTATTTATATACGAGGGTGGGTCAAAATTTAAATCGGATTTTTGTTTTCATACGAAGCTAACTGAGCGGAGCTAACAATCGAGTAAGGTTCCTGTAGCCGGGAAAATAGGCAGGGAATTGACGCGGTTCCGTTAGGCTCGTCAGTACAGTTATGTCTGAGCAAGAGGTTACACCGGCGGTTGCGCAACGCATTATTATTATCAAGTTTCGGACGAACGAGGGCCCAGCAAAATTCTGGCTAGACTGGCTACACAGTTTGGTGACACAACTTTGTCAGGTACTCAAGTTTATGATTGGGTTAAAAATTTAAAGATGGCCGTGAAACTGTAGAAAATGAGAAGCACAATAGGCGACCCTGGATAGCTGTGACTGACGACAACATTCGAACGATCTGTTACCTCATTGAAGGTAATCGGCACCTTACAATTGATGAAATCGCTAGTGAAGTACAAATACGTCACGGTAGTGCGTATTTCATTATTAATGAGCACCTGGGTTTCGGCAAAATTTGTTCCAAGATGGGTTCCAAGGCTTTTGACAAATGATCAAAAACAGACCCGAAGAGACTCCTGAATCGATTTCAACGAGAAACCACTGAAGGAATGACTAGACAGACACCATTCTCAGAACGATCAAGAAGTAGAGGAGTTTGTGCGCAATTGGCTGTTGACACGGTCTCACACATTTTATGAAGACGGATTTCACAATATATATATAATATATATATATATATATATATATATATATATATATATATATATATATATAAGTGTTTAGATAATTTCTTAGCCGTTCATCTGGTTCATTACTTCATAGTATATATATTTAAAACAACCCTACATGTTTCGGCAATGATGCCTTTGTCAAGGGTTGACTGACATCATTGCCGAAACATGTAGGGTTGTTTTAAATATATATACTATGAAGTAATGAACCAGACCTTTAATCGCCGACTTATTAAGTTTACCTTATCATACCAAGGTCACGAAAATATTATATTTTTATTTATATATATATATATATACGATGTGTCCGAGATAAAGAGGGCCACTATGGGGATATCGAAAACCTTAAGAGATACAGATTTGGTTAAATGGGAGAAAAGTTGCGTAATCAAAGGTCTAAGAAATTGACGTTTAGATTTTCCTGGAAATTTTTTAGTTTTTGAGAAATTTTGAAAAAATAGAATTTTTCGATTTTATAAACTATTTTTTCCTAGCGTTAATATTTGACCTAGAGCAAAACCAATGACACTTCTCCACAGCAACTTTTAATGCTGTTTAGGGTGGCGTTGTTAGTTTTTTAATCCAACATTTCGTCTTTGCGGAACCATCATAAACTTAATTCTTTTAAATACGGCCCTGATGTGTTTATATTAGATTCTGAAAACCCTTTTTATTGCGAATTCAACGACCTATCATACTTTATCATTTAATGGCGGTTTCGTTATTTTTTCGATTTTTTTGCGTTTTCCAAATGTATAATACGCAATTATCACCAAGACGAAAGCAAGCTTTGGAAAGCAAATGTGGTACTGTTGTATTTGGATTGACAGTTGCGTTGGTTGTTTGACACATTAGTTTAGTGTTTAATGTTTTGTGCAATAATTTAATTTTTTTTCTATTAATTATGTTTTCTAACGAAGAAAAGTTTGACATGGTGGCATGTTTCATTTCATCCAACCAAAATTGTTCTGTTACAGGGCGTATGTATTTGCAGAAGTATCTTGAAAGGTGTCAGCCAAATAAAAGGGCTTTTAGAAAATTAGTAGCAAACCTTAAAGCATATGGTTCTTTTAGAAAACCTGTAGTTTGCCGACTAAAAACGGGCAATGAGGAAACCGTACAAAATGTTCTGTTGACTGTCACTGAGGATCCCGGTACATCAGTCCGGCGGATTGAACAAAACATTGGTATACCAAAATCAACGACACATTGTATTTTAAGAAAATAAAAATTACATCCGTACAAGTACAGAATTTGTCAAGGACTTAGACTAGGTGATTTAGAACGACGTCGCTCATTCTGGGAATGGTACACAAGAAAATGTCAAGAGAATATTAATTTTCCTTATCAAATAATATGGTCTGATGAGAGTATGATTACGAATAATGGCATTTTCAATAGACGAAATGCCCATTATTGGTCTGGAATCAATCCACGTTTAAACAAAACGTCAAGGCATCAACACCGTTTTGGTTTTAATATGTGGGCTGGTATTTTCTTTACAACGATTGTAGGACCGTTTATTTATCACCATACCTCAACATCAGAGCGTTACCTATTTGCTGCAAAACGATTTAGAGGATGCTCTCGATAGCATGCCCGATAGCAATGATTCAAGTACTGAGGGGGTTAGTTCTGGAAGCATTTGCCAATATTACTCCACAAATGCTTATTAGCGTGTTAGAATCGACGGTGAGGTGCTAGCTGTACCTGGAAAATAATGGAAATCTTTTCGAACATATGCTCTAAACTTAGTTGTTTTGTTCATATTCGTTGGTTGTTGTATTTTACTTTTTATGTCTGCTGTTAATTTAATTTGATTTGTTCTTTGTTTTTTTTAATGTAGCCATTGGATTGCTATTAAATATGTAAGTGAAATAACCTGTTAATAAACATAACAAATCATTTATTCTTCAAAAATAAAAAAAAAATGGTATAGGTCCGTACTAGGAATTTTCTTGATTAAGGTCGAAAAAATGACGAAACCGCAATTAAATGATAAAGTATGATCGTTGAATTCGCAATAAAAAGGGTTTTCAGAATCTAATATAAACACATTAGGGCCGTATTTAAAAAAATTAAGTTTATGATGGTTCCGCAAAGACGAAACGTTGGATTAAAAAACTAACAACGCCACCCTAAACAGCATTAAAAGTTGCTATGCAGAAGTGTCATCGGTTCTGCTCTAGTTCAAATATTAACGCCAGGAAAAAATAGTTTGTAAAATCGAATATCAATTTTTTCAAAATTTCTCAAAAACTAAAAAAAATTTCAGGAAAATTTAAACGCCAATTTCTTAGACCCATGACTACGCAACTTTTCTCCCATTTAACCAAATCTGTATCTCTTAAGGTTTTCGAGATCCCCATAGTGTCCCTCTTTATCTCGGACACATCGTATATATATATATATATATATATATATATATATATATATATATATATATATATATATATATATATATATATATATATAATAGCACAATTATACCGTACGAACGCCGGGGAGTGATTGATCTACCACAATGTAGTAAGACGAAGACGAATAGCGAGTTTATGTGGTTAGGGTTGAGAGAGTATATTCAATCGGGTTCTACTGTCTGACTGTACGGGCGTTCCCTTTCTTTATCCAACACATTCTACATACGATCTAAGTACGAATCAAATAATCTCTCTCTAACACATTGAATATTCCTATCAGTCGGTCATTGTGTTCAAGCAAGGCGGAATATACTTGCAGTTGGCCAGTCATTACTTATATATCCATCGATCGCACGACGTTGGGCACACGGTATACATAGAAAATGTTCAAAATGTTGGCCTCCTACTTGTAAACAACACCAAACTCGTCAAAAATTGCACATTTACAATTGCCTATTCAATTGCGTACCGTAGTTCTTACAAATTGTTTATGGGATTCCGAAATATGATGTTTTCAAATGGGAAGAGAAACTAAAAAGAAATCGAGAGACGAATTAGGCGATCTACTTGCCTATAAACTTTCACTTATAAAACGGTCTGAGAAAAGTTGTCGTAAATATAATTAATGGTGGTACGTCAAGTGTGTGGTGAGGCAGAATCCTGTTGGATATATATATATATATATATATATATATATATATATATATATATATATTACTCCTTAAGGAGTAATCTTGTAAGATTGTAGAATCAACTGCACAAATTTAGCGACAATTGCATGTGAGATGAGATTTGAATAATTCTCATTTCTCACTCCAATTAAATTCAATATAATTCGTATATATACACGAAAGTATACAAATAAAAATCATGTCTTGTCTGAATATCGTGTACTGATGAGCTGTAACGACAGCGAAATATCGATATCTGCACGTTTCTGGACGGATGTGGTTTTTTTCATATATATATATATATATATGAAAAATTTTGTGAAAAACTTATCTGCGCGGAATGTGCATATATCGATATTTCACTGTTTTTTACAGATCATCAGTGCACCTTACCGAAGACAGACATGATATTCACTTCTATACTACGTGTATATATACGAACTGTAATGAACTTCATGTGTATGAGAATTAATAATTATTAAATCTCATTTTACATGCGATTGTCGCTATAATTTGTTGCATTTAATTCTACAATTCGGCAAATCACTTTTGCCCTAGATTGTAGACGCAACAAGCCGCGACATCAACTGTACAAGTTGTCAGTACAAATGAAAAATTTTGTGAAAAACTTATCTGCGCGGAATGTGCATATATCGATATTTCACTGTTTTTTACAGATCATCAGTGCACCTTACCGAAGACAGACATGATATTCACTTCTATACTACGTGTATATATACGAACTGTAATGAACCTCATGTGTATGAGAATTAATAATTATTAAATCTCATTTTACAGTTTACATTAAATGTTTACAGTTTACATTAAATGCAACAAATTATAGCGACAATCGCATGTAAAATGAGATTTAATAATTATTAATTCTCATACACATGAAGTTCATTACAGTTCGTATATATACACGTAGTATAGAAGTGAATATCATGTCTGTCTTCGGTAAGGTGCACTGATGATCTGTAAAAACAGTGAAATATCGATATATGCACATTCCGCGCAGATAAGTTTTTCACAAAATTTTTCATTTGTACTGACAACTTGTACAGTTGATGTCGCGGCTTGTTGCGTCTACAATCTAGGGCAAAAGTGATTTGCCGAATTGTAGAATTAAATGCAACAAATTATAGCGACAATCGCATGTAAAATGAGATTTAATAATTATTAATTCTCATACACATGAAGTTCATATATATATATATAATAAGGGTGTCGTATCTTTGGGCGTTAATTATAAGAATATTAGCCTAATAATTCGTTGTCTTGACATTGCCATATAAACACCAATTTTAACTGGATGCAATGGTACTTCGATTAAATTGTGTGAATTATCGGTCAATCAAGTTTTATATTTCTGCGAATTAGCTATAACCAGACAATATTTTGCTGGTGAATATTATTGTGCAGATGATCATTATATATACCTCTGATAAACTAAATTCGTTATACAAAATCAACTCGGTGAATTTGATGGACAATAGAAAATTTATATGGGTGTAATATGTAGCTGTTTTTTCAGGACCTTCTGAAACAATTTATAAGAAAATTCTTTAATAGATGGTAGCGAAGATTAAAAGAACAGATTAATTGTCCAGTGGAGCTTACCTATAGGAATAGACGAAGTACATAAACATGAGGATTTTGTTCAACAATTTTACTCACATTTTCCAAAATATCGGGTGTAACAGTGAGACAACTACGCAATTGATTTACCGTTAGCTACATTGCCAGTATTTAAAAAGCGTTCAATTATTCTAACACTGTGTTGTGAAAAGCAACGATACTAAATTCAATTTGTTCTTCTGGATACATTTCGATAATTTGATGTATCCAAGTCAACTAATTGCTTGGAATACATACAATTACCATCTTGATTTTTCAATTCGCTTCTGACATAGGCCTTTGTAACGAATGTATTTTACTCTACGGTAAAGATATTTTGATACATACAAAATTTTGTGAACGTAATTTGTTCTTTGTTATCTTTAATTTGCGAACACGCTTCATAACAAAAAGGCATAGATACTCGTAGTGACAGGAATTCTCAAATTAGAATGTCTCAATTTATTGTCAATACGTCTGAAAAATACAAAATCGTATATAATATAATAATACAATTGCAAAATTAGAAAATCTTAGCGAAAAGTATAAAAGAGGTGCCTAGATAATATACGAGGGATGTTTCCAAAGCTCTGGAAATTGTGCTCTAATTAAATTACGCAGAACTTATAGGCAATGTAATTGGTGATAGACAAGTTTATGCAGCTCTCCAGTGCAATATCGTTCAGTCCGATTCAGGTGTTCAAATATAGACGCATTTTCGTAGCACTGTTTGTGTAACGCGGCTAAATCTCAAAGAGTAACAATTTTCTTTTTATAGAAAGAGGGTGTGAAAATTTCAGAAATTATTACACGTTTGCAAGGAGTGTTTGGTGAGTCTGCAAAATCTAAAAGTACTGTATATCGGTGGATCGAGCGTTTTAAAAGTGGTAGAATATCATTAGGAGACGATCAGCATGCAGAGGTAGCCCGAGCACGTCGGTAAATGAAAAAAATATTAGTGCCGTGGAGAACCTACTGAAAAAGAACAGACGAATTACTATTTGTCAAATTAGTGTACGCATAGGAATAGGTACACAAGTTCATCAGATCTTACATGATTGGGCGTAAGCAAGATTTCAGCCCACTCGATGCCAAGGCTGTTAGGACTTGAACATAAACTCAATAGATGTGACACTTGTCGCTAACTTCAAGAGCTGTTAGCCCGTTACGGTGATGAATTTTGGCAACGGATAATAACCACTGACTAAAGGTGGATTCCTTATATCGATCCTATGACCAAAAGTCAATCCAAAGAATGGTGTAAACCTGAAGAAGGACCTCCACTCGAGGCGCGTGCAATTCCGTATGTTGGAAAGGTAATGCTTACTGTATTCTGGGATTGCAAAGGAATTATTTTTATGGATTATCTGCCGAAAAATACTACAATTAATGCAGAATATTATTTGAACTTATTATCCTGACAACGGGCCTGGGAAGCTACATAAGCGTCCGTTATTGTAATAGGATGTTTTGAACGATTTACGATGGGAATTGCTTCCGCATCCGCCTTATTCACCGGATCCCGCACCAAGTGATTTTCATCTGTTTCCAGATTTGAAAAAACCTTTACGTTCGTTTTGAGAGTTTAATTGGCGTAAAACGCGCCATAAATAGTTGGATTGAGGAAACGAGGACGGCTTAAAAAAATTAATTTATCGTTGGAATAAATGTATTAAATTAAATGGCGATTATGTTGAAAAACTACATTGTAATATTGATGAAAATTGACAAAATAAAAAAGTGTAGCTAAATTCCCAGAACTTTGGAAACATCCCTTGTAATTTTAAATTTGAAATAAAAATAAAATTCGAGTTTCTTTTCTAATATTGTATGTCGTAATTCTCTTTGCAAGTAAGTAATCGCCTTGACCTAAATTATCCTCGACATCAAAGTAGCATTAATTGACATTTAAGTAAAATATAATCTACAAAACAAAGGAAAGTGAGTAGTTCACTAGATTTTTGTGAACAGGGTTCAAATCCTGGTTCTTCCAAAAAGCGAGATAGTGTATTTTTGATCACAGCTCGACGCAGACTGATGAAAATAAGCACCAGGAGTTAACTCTTAGGGTAAAAGGCTAGTCATCACTCAGTGTGCAATACGGCTCAAACTATAACAAGCCTACTACATTACAACCCCATGGACTTTTAAGGCGTATTACAGGGAAGTATTATTAATTTAAAAGCTCTTTTCAACGTATTGTTATATTTTTTAGAACTAACACTTTGTTTAAAAGTGATACAGGATAGACAACCAATCGCAAATATTTCGCGTACTGAATATATTGAACAAAATATTATTTTTTATCAACAATTATCAAAAATATGTATCAGTTCGAACGTATTAGAAATTTTTAAGATGAGGCTAACAATTTCGTTCTATATTTGATTTATGACACAATTACAGATCTATGGACTTTTTATTGTAACCTAACCACAAAGAATAAAGGCTTTTTTTGTTGGACTTGTGAATATCATAGCTTTTTTACTTTTGTCAACCTAAACGAGCGTATAAAATATGGTGTTATTCTTTAATAAACTATAAGATTGCGTCTGACATTCCGGGCCGGAACCGGGACTTTTAGTACTTCTTGGTCAAGAAGGAAACAGTGCGAAGGGCGCACTGCTTCCTTCATGGACAACAATCGCAGAAACTTACTAGCCATAAAAAGAGTAATTTAAATACTTTATATTTATAAAAAAACAAAATTAAGGTTATTAATTAGAAGTTAATACGAGAATTTGTTAGTAAAATAGTGAAGAAAACCTCGTTAGGCCAACATCTACTAATATAACAGGCCTAACAACCAATTTCAAATTTCTCGACAACGTCACATCCATTAGGCCATGTCACACTTCTCACAATTGAGTGATAAATATCGATACGGTTTATATTCGTATCCTTCCGGTGTTTTAATAGCCGTTAATTAATCGTTTATAAATAAAATACATCCGGTATTAGTAAATTTATGAACAATGGTGTATAAATGTTATGTTCCTAATTGTAGACGTAATTACAAAAAATGGACCTAATGTTGCGGTATTTTCTTTCCCAAAGGACAATGAATCAGGAGCGGCTCGTGATGACGTATTTGGGAGTGCATGTACAATGAATACAATGTGCGAGTGCCTCGTGTGTTTCGGTGTTTACTAAGAAAACGCTACAGTAAGTACACGAGAATACACGAAGCACTCGCATATGCACTCCCAAATACGTCATCACGAGCCACGCCTGCAATGAATCACGCCAAAAATGGATAAGAGCTATACATCGTTTCGAATTTCAACCAACTCAATATTCTAAGGTATGATGTACATTTTCATATTAATTATTTTCTAAAATATAATCTGCATACATATTGCAGTGGAGTTTTCCCTGGAGAAGAAATTAAAGAAGATAGGAAAATTATTGTATTTATTTGTAAAATTTTATTCCAGGGAAATGACTTTTAAAATTGAAAATTTTTATAATAATTTATTGTAATATGTATTTTTCCCATGTCTGTATATTGCACGAGCCTATTTAGATGTTCGAAGTCCGCGCCAAGCTGGAAGTCATAGTAGTACAGATATATATATTATTATTATGTTGACTTATATATTTTTATGTTAGGTAGGGATGCCTTGCCGTTTGCTGGTTCTTCATCTTTAGAGATTTCGTAGCTCTTTAACAGATAGGTGGTCTTTTTTTTATTAATGTTGAACAAAACTTAATTTTGTTTAATATAGTTTGGATAACTTCGTTTGGTATTTTTATAGTGTTTTGATATCATTAAAATTCAATTACGGGTTATTACAAGTCTTTAAAACTTGTAATTTGAATAAATTGACCTATCTGGAATCTCTGATAATAGTTTTTGTGTAACGTGACGTATACAAAACTAAATGTATGTATTTTTAATATTATATTTATATAGATATATTTGTAGTAATAATTCTATTGAAATTGAAGCTTCGTAAATTTAAAAATTTAATTTGTAATATTTTTTGTAATCATTTGAAATATTAACAAAACGTATTAGACTGTTTTTTTTATGATAGTTTTTGTTCATTTAAGTTATCGTAGTATATTAGGAAGGGGGAAAATTTATTTGTTACAAGCTTGACTTGCGCTTGTTTAATTTTAGTTGCGTGCGAAAAATAGTGAAAGTTCTATTTTTGACGTTTGAATTTTTGAGGGGATAAAGTAATTTATGACAGCTAATAAGGTTTGTTTATATTTATTTAGATTTTGTTCGGAATTCAGTTTAGAGTTTTTTTTCACTCTTGTACAGTCATATTTTACAAGAGTTTTTTCTCTATTATTGAGACAAAATTTAGTCACAATTCTGCTTTATACTTGATAAAGTAGTTTTTTTTTTTTTGTTTTTGATGTAAATTAAATGTTTGTGGTGTTAATGGTAGTTTTATTTCTTGAGTTTAATTTGTATTATTTCTCTTTTACACCACGATATTCGTGAGAATAACCCTGACGATGAAGAAGCTCAAGGAAGGTGCCCACCCGATTGAGTCTAGTTCGGCGAGACTACTGTGGATTGTGAACATAAGTCAATAAGCAAAATTAAAACAACAATTCAAAAGCACAATTCACTGCAATATGTAACACTATTTTAATTTAGTATGAAAATATTTAACAAAATGTTAGGATATAATTAAGCATCAGAATTGTACATATTTGACTATGTTTTTAGATGTGTTCTCTTTTTATAGGTTTGCGAGTTACACTTTACGGAAGATAGTACCCAGCGATCCTCTGAGTGCTATAATGCAACAGGAAAGAAACTTATAGTGCAACTTCAAAAACCCTATTTAAAAGCAGCAGCTCTGTCATTAATTCTTCCAAACTGATTACAGTCAAGAACAATTTGAGTCGGTTCAGGAACAGTTACCAATCGTGGTATATATCTCTGGTTATTGTGCTAGATCGGTTTTAAAAAAATTGAAATTTTATCATTGTAAAATATACTTAGTTTTGGATAAATAATTGAAAGCTGATACTTTAGATTCACACTACAACTTTATACGCAGCATTGGTAGAGGAAGACTTCAATATCCGAATATTGATGTTAAAGCAGTTCTTTATACATAAATCACAGTTCAAAATTTAGTATCTGAGAGATATGAACATGTCATTTTTAAAATACTCATCTCAGATAAATTTAGTAATGAAACTGTCTTTGGATATTATAATTAAATCTGATTTTTTCTTTCAAATTTAAATTGTAATCAGGAAGACCAGTCTAAATATAATATTTCATATTTGCTTGTTGAAACATCCATAAATATTTTTTTAAATAATTATTTAAGAAGAAAAAATTATATAATTGCAAAAGATTCTCCAAAGGGTAGAAAGACTGACAATTCAAACAAAATAAAATACGAATACTAAATTAGATTAGTAAGAATAAACGATTTGTTGCTGAAAATGATAGATTTCATATCTTCTTATTATTAGTGTTCCCAACATGTAATATTTAATTACTTTATGCTATTTCTTAATAAACTTGTAAATATGTGAATGTTTTATTTCTTTTCGATACTTTCATAAAATTTACTAGAAATATACATATATTTATGTAAATTTTTCAAGCGATTATAGGTTTTCTTCTTTTCGTGAAAATAGTAGTAGACACAAGTTATCTATGTGTAGGCCTAACTGTGGTGCCGTCATGAACTTGTTGTAAGGCCTGTTATATTAGTAGGTGTTGGTTAGGCTGACATCATATACTCAATTGTCATTTATAAACCAGTACTTCGCAAGCAGTACTGTTTATAAATTTATTTGCTATTACCTCCTAAACATGTCGGCTACTATGTGTTGTAGCTTTGATATTAACTTTAGTTTATCATGGCTACTACAATCGAAGCTCCCGTCAAATGTGAGATGCGCTGTGATTAATTTTCTCCAAGCTGAAGGTTATAACGGCACAGAAATATTATGAGTGATAGTACAGTGCGGAATTAGTGTTTAACTTTTTAGGAAGGACGAACTGATGTCCGTGATGAAGGAGATCAAGGAAGAAAGTCCGTAGCAACAAATGACATTGTCGAACCACGTGATTCGAGAGCGCCATCGGTTCACAATTTTTGAGCGGTTTGGTGATTTTCCTGAAATTTCTTTTCATTTCTTTATGACATTGTTACGGTACAACTCTATTACCACAAATTTTGTGCACGGTGCTCATACGGTTCACAAGCTTTAGCAAGTGAGTGCTGCGCTAATGTTTTTACAATACTACAGTAAGGAACGGGACGCTTTTGTTTATTATAATCAGAGGCTAAACGTGGATTCAGTTTGTGAACATTGAGACAAAAGAGTAATCGAAGCAATGGATACATACGAACCCTCCCACCAAACCAAAGAAGTTCAAACAAACCCTGTCCAACAAAGTTTATCGCTACTGTGTTTTGGGATAGTAGAGGAATTTTGCTGGTAAAGTTCATGGAATCTGGAGCAACAATCAAAGCTGCGAGATTCTGTTGAATTCTTACACGTCAAAAGGAAAGGCATGTTGTCATCGGGAACTGTCCTTCATGATAATGTACGCCTTTAATAAAGGGACTGTTTAGGAGTTTCAAAAGGAGTTATTCGAATATCCTATCCCGAACTTGGCATTATGTGACTTTCATTTGTTCGTCGGCAGAAAAGCAGCGATTCAATACTAATGAATAAAGACGGCAGACTATGTGCCCGGTGCATGGTGACATGATTCATGTCACCATGTGTACTAAATATTATTTTTCATTCCTCCGCTTTGTTTACATATCGGAGCAGAAAAACATATATCTAGTAGTTTCCTAAATATTTCCATACATGCATTTATCAAAGAGATAACAGAATTTGAACATATATTATTATTTTTCATTCCTCTCGCTTTGTTTACATATCGGAGCAGAAAAACATATATTTAGTAGTTTCCTAAATATTTCCATACATGCATTTATCAAAGAGATAACAGAATTTGAACATATATTTTACAGTTCTAAATCAAAATAAAAAAAAACATTATTTTGTATTTCTAACAATGAACGAAACATTTATTCTAAAGAAAAAGTGGTATTATTGGCAATAACAGATGCACCTTCAAAACATATTTATATTATAGTATCCAAAATAATATTTAGTACACATGCTGACATGATTCATGTCACCATGCACCGGGCACATAGTCTGCTGTCTTTACTAATGAAATGAAAACCTGTGTGCAAGACTGGTTGAGAACCCAGGCGGCAACGTGGTTTGAAGAGAGTATACAGAAACTGTTTCCCCGTTACGATAAATGCCTTAATATTGATGTGGCGACTACATTGAGAAAATGTTCAGATTTATATGTAACTCTTGTGTATATTAAAACTTTTCTTATTGTTCTTATTGGCTTTTGTCTGCCCACTGAAACTTAACTAAAGAATAGCCCTCGAATAAAGCAGACAAATTCGAAAGAAATTAATCCAAAAACAAGACTATAGGATGAGTAATCAAGCAGATATCAAAAGAATTTTAACCAAAACCTTTAAAAAAATATAGATTCACATTGTTATACCTATTAATTTCGATAGTAATCGGTGAACAAGTTTCAATTCGAACAAAATTTCAACTTCTCTGTGTAGTATTTTCAAGGACAGGTCATTTCAACTTCATTTCGAACGTTTAAGTGATTGAAAAGCAAAATTTTGAATCCACATAATAACCTATATTGATTCTTTTTTAAATTTGTGATTGAGCTAGTATATACTACTAATTGTTCTCCTTCGGTCTTGCAAGATAGCATCCATGCACTTTTGCCATATTTTGTTTTCCGTCGATGGATGACCAAAACAAGCATCCCCATCAACCGACACAAGTCCATTTTTAAAACGGTTGTACCACACATAAGTTTACGCCTGCCTGGCCTGAAGCATCCTCACCAAACCCTTGGTAAAGCATTTTGAGCTTCCGCTGCCATTTTACCAAGTTTGAAGCATAATTTGATTGCACGTTCTTTGATCTTTCACTTCAAACATTCACAGAATAACTCAAACACAACTTAACAAATATAATCACAAAAACTGTTTGTCATCACCTAGCGAAATACGACTTGACAGACTAACTTAGAATAGACGTAGCTCACACCGCCTCTACTACCATCCCTTCGTGCATCGCATTCAAATTCCGGGAATTTCTGGGTTTGTTCCAATTGGGTAGAAAACTAAAGGATGTTGTGAAAACATTTGCATGCAAATGTTTGGTAAAGGTACTGTCGTCAATCGAAAATGCATTGTTTAAAAAATTTCCTTAAAGAATTCTTTAAATGATGAAAGTGGCCGTGGCCACTTGTCCAGTTATAATCCGTGCAAGCCCTTTTAGTTCGAAATCCTTAAGCAACGCAACAACAGCTTGTTAGATAATTAAATTTCTGTCAAAAACCCTTTAACAGCTTGGTGCGATAGCTTGGAAAAGTTAAAAAGTTTAGAAATTGGGTTCCACACGAACTAATCAAAAATAACCATTATAAAAGTGTTTACTTGTAATTCTCCCTTGTCCTGTTGTGACCGGAGATGAAAAATATTTACTCTAGATAAATTTGAAGCGACTCTAATATTTAGACAAATAAGACTTCGCAGGCATCACTCTAAACAGACTTGCATGCAGGGAAAATTATGTCGATCGTGTAAAAAGAAATAATTCATTTTGAGCTGTTACTAACCAATTAACCAAACCATCACATTTGACGTTTATAGCCAATAATTGTTGGAACTTCAAGTTTTAGGAACCCCTACTGGTCAATCGAAAGGGTCTAATTCTTCAACATGATATTGTAGAAAAATTGGAACTATTGGGTTGAGAAATTCTTGCTAACCTGTGAGGTTTTTGGATATTGCCTTTTAGACTATTATTTGTTTCATTTCCTACAGAACTTTCTTATTGTAAAAAGATTTGATAGAGTTCCTGAAAAATTCTCTTGACAACTTTCTTCAATCGAAACTTCTATAGTTATACAGGCTGTCCTTGAAATAAAAAGACAACTTAAGGAGTGAACCACAAAAAAAAGTTTTCAGAGTATGCCATGGATTAAATCAGTTATGTCTTAAATTGATTAAGTGATCTAATCTACAATACGTACTATTAGTAATAGGTTAAATCGTAACTTGTCAATTTGACAAGTGATTATTTACAAATGACACTTCGTCATTTCTCTAAGCTCAGACGTGACTTATGTCTATCTTAGTCGTTCATGGCCTACCTAGGAAACGAATTTTGTGACTCACTTAATATGATAAATGGAAATGGTCAATTACGATACGAACCCGAAATTAAAAACAGCCTGAAAATTGTATTACGTGACGCCTATGAATTCAAATACAGCATATGTTTACATACGTAACAACTGGATGAGATGGACAACGACATAACTATTCTTTTTGTTATTGCCGGTCAACTTTAAGATATCATATTATAATCGATCGTACAGTGGCGTGACAGAAATTTTTTTCGCATTTGGAGGCAATTTTAGGAAAATATTTCGGATTTATATTCTATATAATTAAATATTTCAATTTTTAATACGTTGGCTTTTTATTTCAAGGACATTCGGTGTAATAACAGAATTGAAACTTTGGACAAAAGGCGGAAGTAATTGAAATATATCTTGAAAATTCCAAAAAAATATATTGAACATATACGATAAATGACGAATTTGTTTATCTCATAGAATAGTTTTAAATGAATACCATAAAAATTACATTATTACTAAAGACCGGTATTCTCGGTTGGTTCACAGAGGCGTGGACTGGTTGTCAAAATTTGGCTTTCGAAAAATCTGACTGTTCCACAGTGTTCCCAAATTTATATTGAAATCATAGGCTACTTACTCTAAAAGAAAATTATATGAAGGCATGGTACGACCGTTGAAAACTAAAACACTCGATTTTGAAGTGAATGTCAAAAATTTAAAATTTTGTAATGTGTAAATCAAATTTTCATCAGTCATTTTGATGACAATATCACATTTGACAAATCCATAGCCAGTTTATTTTTTAAAATGCCGCAATTATAAGAATTACGAAAATCTACTGTCAAAATTAGATTGAGAACTAATACTAATTTTAAAGTAAAGTTTTGTATTCTGATATTCGAAATTTAAGTAGAGCGGGACACTATTTGCAACTTTATTAATAATTTTTTTTAATTTACTATTTTTGCAATACATTTTGCATTCTACGCAATGATTGGTTTAAGTAACATTTAAAAAAAGTTTACATCGATTAAAATGTTTTTGTATTTAAGTGTCTGAGTTTTCAAGAGCCGCAACTGTACATACATTTATGAAGCTATCGATAACAGTTATTTTTATTATATTGATTTAGTCCAGAAAGCCACATTTTTTTTTTAAACGGCCGAAGAATAATTTCGAAGTTCGTATATAAATATTCTATTAAAATGATTTTTTATTGATATCTATTTCTATTAAAAATGTTAATTCCAAGAATAAAACCGCAATATTTGACTTGCAAATTTAAAAAAATAAATAATAGGCTATACTTGTCAACTTTGCAATATCGTTTTCTCCTGGTGGAAACAAGTGGAAAACGATATGGCAAATATTAGAACGCCCTTTCCGAGAACTGAGAAACGATTTGGTCTAAAACAATCTAAATTAATTTAACGATTTTATTTCATTCTAATTTCAGAATTCTGTTTTTTATATATACCCAAATAATTACTTTTGCCTGAATAAATGGTTGGCTTTTAATTGTTTTTCTTGATCTGTGATGATTTCTCTGTTGGCAAATCTTTCACGCCTGATTTCTTCAGATGTTACTAACAATAATACTAAATCAGGTTTTAGTAAGTCGGATGGCCAAGTATATACTTTATCAAATTTCGGCGGCATAGTATCAATTTTACCATCTTGTACTGATTGAGCTAATGCATAGACTGCTGTAGAATACCAGAACCTTTAAAAAAATGTAATTTGAAAAGCTTATTTTTACATTTCGCGCGAAATAATGATCCACTAAGAACCTATACGAATTGAGATATTTCAATGCTAGTATAACCATAGTATAAACCTTACCAATAGGTTTACTACTGGGAATTATTGAAATAAAATGGTGCGCATGTATTTCATTTCTTTATTAAATGCATATTACAATTGAGATAGATAGTAATGTTTGATTGAAGGAATATATAAAGATGCGCAACGCTATATGCTACAGCGTATCTTACCCCAATGTACCTCCGTACACCTCTTGCCTACTAACTACTATCGCCAAGCGATAGTTTTTGCAACAATTGCGTTTATTTAACAGTGACTTACATCATTCTAAAATTATGAACCAATGAAAATGCAGGATTTTCCGTAGTTGTCGTGTACTACAGCGGTTATTGACGTATTATGACGCAAATCGAATATACGAACCTTTGTTTAATCGAATATATGAACTCTTATAACGGGTATTCAGAAACATCGAAGTCAAGTGGGCTTCAACTATTGTCTGTCAAAAATCAATCTATCTCAGACATGACTTCATATTTTCAAGGACTACTTTGACTTCGAATGTTTCTGAACATGCGTTATATTCGCTGCCAAAACTACGATTAGATTACTATGATTTCGACTTCAATAATTTGACAGTACTCAATTGTCAGATTTGTTAGTTATCGTCATGGCTCGTTTCGCACTACTTTTTTTCTTTTTATTTTCATGATATAGTCTACTTGTATACAACTCGACACTCGAAACTCGACGTATTGCATAAAAAAACACCACTCGACCTTTGGTCTCGTGATGTTTCAGGCAATAGGTCTCGTATAATCCAGTATTTTCAAGTGTCTTGTATAATATATGATAATATGAGAGAGAAACGATATTTTACGATGCGACACTAACAGAAATAAATGCTTTGTATTGTAATAGGCATTGTAAATGTACACGAAAGAAAGGTGAACCTGTGGCTTTATCTGCGATCGACCTCTTGCACTCTTATTTACAAAATAACTAATAAAATTATATTCGAAAATACTTATAAATAATAAAAACAATCTTCCTTTCACACTTTCATCCAGGCAAAATTTACTAGATATACAGTCGAAAGCAAAAAAAAGTAGACAAGAGATCTCGTGCTTTGTAAACCTGGCTTTATTTACTTATCACTAATATCAAGTCATTATTCTATGGAATATAAAATAATTATCAAAACATCTTCTACTGATTAATACGAATAAAAATATGTGTGTGTGTGTGTGTGTGTGTGTGTGTGTGTGTGTGTGTGTGTGTGTGTGTGTGTGTGTGTGTGTGTGTGTGTGTGTGTGTGTGTGTGTGTGTGTGTGTGTGTGTGTGTGTGTGTGTGTGTGTGTGTGTGTGTGTGTGTGTGTGTGTGTGTGTGTGTGTGTGTGTGTGTGTGTGTGTGTGTGTGTGTGTGTGTGTGTGTGTGTGTGTGTGTGTGTGTGTGTGTGTGTGTGTGTGTGTGTGTGTGTGTGTGTGTGTGTGTGTGTGTGTGTGTGTGTGTGTGTGTGTGTGTGTGTGTGTGTGTGTGTGTGTGTGTGTGTGTGTGTGTGTGTGTGTGTGTGTGTGTGTGTGTGTGTG